>ML978295.1:0-73139 GCA_010015745.1 Setomelanomma holmii
AGGAGGACATCTTGCAGTAGTTGAGCGGCTGCTGCAAGAGAAGGCTGATGTCAATGCAGCAGCAGCAGCAGGTTATAGTGGAAGAATAGCACTGCAGGCTGCAGCAGACGGAGGACATGATAGGATAGTAGATCACCTCCGCGCAGCTGGTGCTGGACACTAAGCCTTAACTATCTAGATCTACTTATGCTTTTACCTATCAAGCGGTTCACGACTCTTACTCTCGAAGTCTTGACTTAAGAACAAGTAGTGTATAGATATTCTCGATGAATTCGACGAACCACAGTGTCACTTGGCACTTTTGGGATATTAGGTATCAAAGAAATGCAGGGCATAGACCAAGAGTAGCATTGATTGCTAAGCAAAAGCCGCCAAAGAACACATAGATGTGTGTGCAGAGGCACACACTGGTACAAGAATTGCTGGTACCTGTTTCCACTCTATCTGAGAAGGCCAGAGAAGTTTTTACCCAATAAGGCCACGCAAGCTAAGGTCGCTGAGAAGAAAATCATTGAAGTCCTTGCCGAAGACAATAAGTAGTTCTTGTTCTTTGTTTACTAAATCTGAACTCCTGCGTTCGGTGCAGAGCTGTTAATACCTGTTCTGGAGTCCGGAAACGGTAGTTGAAAAGTTACGGCGAGCATAGGGTTACGAAAACTGGATTTCAAAATCGCTTGGAGATTGAAAGCTCTTTGTAACTGCCAGAGAACTTGTAGTACCACTAAACCACCGATGCTGATGATTTGTTAAAGAAAAACTACCGTTTATTGAATTTATAAAGACAGAGTTTAACCGAGACGAAAGCAAATCACTTGCCTCACAAAGTAGAGGCCAGTAGCTTCAAGAACGTTGGATTGGTCTCCGCACTAATGGGGTGGGTCTCGGTATCTGCCACTGCTTGTACGCAGTTGTCATGGCTCACAGCGCCTGTTCTCGAATTGGCGCAAAAGGCGCTAATTGGCCTCAATTCCACTCGAAACTGTATACATAAAGTCCACTGAAGTCGACGTGTCCAGATACTCGAAAACTCCCCAGAAACCAGTCTTGTCAATGTATGTCATAAGACTGCTGAATGGCGTCTGTAGCTAGGAAGACGAATAATACTACGTCTTGCACGTACGATGCCACAACGGCTTTTCAGACCTGCTGAACTTTCGGGTCTTCCTCGGCGCAGAACACGAAAGGGTTTCTCACATTAGTAGCTGCTTTAGGAAGTCTCCTCGCGAGCGAATCTTGTTCCGCACCCGTTGACGACAACACTGTCTATTACTCTTCTCCAACCTTCGGCCTTTCCTCGAGCTCCTTAAGTCCATTATCAGCAATAGTTCGCACGATCTTGCTATCTGGGAAAACCGTAGACACACCTTGCATTACCCAACCGTCGATGTTTGCGCGGATCCCACCTTCCCCAATTAGGGAGGTCCTGCCGACTACTACAAACACCACACCTCATGCCAGTGGCTACATGGCATCCTAGGGTCTCTCGTCACGGGCTCTGGTTTGAGCACCGATATATCACCCTGCAGTTGACCCCACTTTGAGGTTCAAAGATGCGGAAAGGAGGGCAGGCGTCGAAGGTCCGGGTTGAGCCGCGGAACGTATAAAGCGAGCAATCCTCCCACGCCTCCACATCTCACATCATATCAACATCTCTCTCATAAGATCAAGCCTGAGTCTGCTCACACCAGTCTCTCTTAATTTTGTATCAGCTGGACTGAAGCATTGTATATACCACACAAGCCTTGACAAACATCGACCGTCATGGTGACACATCCATTCAAGATCCTCAGTGTCGAGGAAACACGCATTGCCCGCGATGTCGTCCTATCCCTATACCCCGACCACGTCGTCGACTTCCGGGAGATATATCTCCAGGAGCCAGAGAAGGAGCTGATGAAGCAATACCTCGACCTCGAACATGCCGCACAGCCAGGACAATCACCAAGCTCGAAAAGACCACCAAGGCTGGCGAAGTGTCAGTACGACATCATCGGATCTGACAAGATCCCATCGTACCACGAGTCGGTGATTGATGTTGAGCTGAAGAAGCGTGTTCGACATGAGATTGTGGGCAAAGAGCATCAAGCTAGTTTGACGCTGTGGGAGTTTCAACACCTGGTTGAAGCTTGCAAACAGAGCAAGGAATTCCAGGACGCGATCGCAGATTTCAAGCTTCCTGATGGCTTTGAGCTTGTTGTCGAACCATGGTACGTTGCGAAAGCAAAGTTTTGACGAACCCACACTCACACCCAATAGGCCATATGGCGGACTTGACTTTGGTGCTGAGAGCCGAAGATTTTTCCAGGGCTTGTGCTTTGCGCAAGATACACGGAACAAGAACGCGGACTCCAACTTCTACGCTTACCCACTTCCTGTCATCCCAGTCATGGATGCTCACTTGAAAAAGATCGTGCGAATTGACCGCCTCGCAACGGGCGGTAAAGGTGACAGCTTTACCGGCCAAACACACTCTCCACGCGTCCTCGATCACTGCCAGTCGGCCGAATACGTCCCAGAGTTAGTTTCAGGTGGCACCCGAAAGGACGTGAAGCCGATCAACATCACTCAGCCCGAAGGGCCCTCCTTCAAAGTCATAGACGAATCCTTCGTTGAGTGGCAAAAGTGGAGCTTCCGCGTATCTTTCAATCCTCGAGAAGGCGCTGTTCTCCACGATGTGCGCTACGATGGTCGAAGCATTCTCTATCGCATGAGTATTAGCGAGATGACTGTGCCCTATGCCGATGCGCGTCCGCCATTCCATCGCAAACAAGCTTTCGACTTTGGTGATGGTGGTGCTGGAAACTGTGCCAACAACTTGTCACTTGGCTGCGACTGTCTTGGTGTCATCAAGTACTTCGATGCTGTCATTGTGAGCTCGGATGGAGAGCCGAAAGTACATCCCAACGTCATTTGTCTGCACGAGCAGGATAATGGTATTGGCTGGAAGGTAAGAATGACACGCATCGCCCATACAAGTTAAGGTCTGACACATGGTCCAGCACACGAATTGGCGAACAGGACGCGCCGTTGTGACTCGGCAGCGTGAACTGGTAGTTCAATTCATCATCACCCTGGCAAATTACGAATACGTCTTCGCATACAAGTTGGATACCGCGGGTGGCATTACCCTAGAAGTTCGCGCTACCGGCATTGTGTCCGTGGTCAATATCGACCCAGGTAAAACATCTGACTACGGCAATGTTGTGTCGGGCGGTGTCCTGGCTCAGAACCACCAACATATCTTCGCTGCTCGTAAGTCTTCAAGCCGAACTTCCCATGGTGGCGTATCTGACAGTAGAACAGGTATCGATCCTGCAATCGATGGCCACAAGAATTCCGTGACCTACGAAGAATCGCACCCTGTTCCGCAAAACCCTACCACAAACCCACAAGGAAACTTTTATGAGATCCGCAAAACACTCGTCAGCGAATCAGCCGGCTTGGACGCCAACCCCATCGACCATCGGGTCTTCAAGATCGTGAACCCGAGCAAGAAGAACCCACACAGTGGTAATCCAGTTGGTTACAAATTCAGCCCCCTTCCCACACAAAAGCTATTAGCCGCACCAGGCAGCATCCAGTCCCAACGCGCGCTCTTCACAAATCACCACGTTTGGGTAACAAAGTACCGTGACGACGAGCTCTACGCCGCCGGCCGCTACACCTTACAATCTCAGCTCGAAGTCGGCGGCGTGCACGACATGGCAGCGCGCAAGGAGAACGTTGCCGACGAGGATCTGGTCGTGTGGAATGTGTTTGGCTTGACACATAACCCACGCGTGGAGGATTGGCCGGTCATGCCGGTTGAGATTTATCAGGTGCATTTCAAGCCGAGTGATTTCTTTGAGAGGAATCCTGCGATTGATTTCCCGAGTACGAAGAATACGGCTAGTGTGCTTGTGGAGAAAGAGGGGGGTGAGTGTTGTAATAAGTTGTAAGGAATAGGTGGTAAGAGATGTTTGTTTGAAATGCCATGATTGATAGATTGAATTCAAGTTGAAAGTCAAAGTCCCTCGGACTCGTCGATGATGTGCGTGTGTATCTGCCTCGTTGCATCAATAATCTCCATGTATTGCTCGTGTTTAGCAATGCCGTTGCCTGGGAATCGAATTTGCTTTTAAATGTGACTTCGATGATAACATTGGCCCTAACCCAGGATGGTGAGTGATATGTCTCCAAGAGACCTACAAGTCCAACCGTTGTTATGAAATAACAACAGAGCGGCTGGAAGTACTGCCTGCTTCAAAAGACAAGCGCAAATGATCGAATGGAGTGTTCGGATTTGTTTCAACAGGATGATCACAGTACGGGATCTACGTTTCTCAGAGTACTCTTCCTTCTATAGCATGTCCATACTGGATCTAGGAACGATTTTGTTTGTGTACTCCCTTGTTGTTCGTGAAGAACTGGAATTTGGCCTGTATTCTGGAAGGAATGTTGGCTGGCAAAGCAAAACCATGCAACCGAAGTGGGGCCTTTGATGTAGCCTGCAACAGTCTGGTAGATGCCCTCTCGTCTTGAACGATACGATTGGTGCTGCAGTGTCGTGAGTGTGTAAGCTGTCGAGGTTTTATCGCCCTTGTCGTTCGGGCTTGGCGTCGTCAGCGGACGCGCTTACTCCTGGTGGACCCTCGAGCTTCCTACACGCGCCCCACGAGCTCCATACAGCAACCACACCAACATGAAGACACGGCTTTTATGACTTGAGGACGTTTAAGCAACCAACGCACCTATAGCCACCCACGATAACCATCATGGATATCGTACAAGCCGTCTCCGGCTACATCACAAAAATGGTGTCGGTCGGAGACAGCGCAGCAACAGGCACCACAGCTGCAAAGATGAAGATACTCCTACTCGACAATGAGACTGTGGGTTTGTCTCCTCCTTCAGCATAATCTAGAGTGTATACTGACCTGTAATAGGTATCAATAGTATCCACAGCAACCACACAATCCGCCCTCCTCACTCATGAAGTCTACCTCACCGAGTACGTCCTGCCTTGGTACATGCGCGCAATGCATGGCTTACATATGCTAGCCGATTAGATAACCAAAAGCGCGAGAAGATGCGACATCTTCGCTGCCTATGCTTCGTCCGCCCGTCACCAGAGTCAATACAAAGCCTAATAGAGGAACTGCGCGAGCCCAAGTATGGGGAATACAATATATGTGAGGCTCTCACGTGGCACAAGGCCAGAAAAATGCAGCTGATGTGTATCAGACTTCAGCAATATCATCAAGAAATCTTCGCTCGAACGTCTCGCCGAAGCAGATGACCATGAGGTTGTACGCGCGGTGCAGGAGTACTTCGCAGACTTCCTTGTCATCAACCCCGATCTCATGTCTCTCAACCTTAGCTTCCCGAATCACCGCGTATGGAGCACCAGCCCAGACTCATGGAATCAAGATTCGTTACAAAGATCAACTGAGGCTGTCATGGCGCTGCTTCTTGCATTAGAGAAGAAGCCTCTGATAAGGTATCAGAAGAACAGCCTACTAGTGAAGAAACTGGTGACGGAAGTGCGGTACCATATGACACAGGAAGACCAGCTGTTCGACTTTCGCAAAACAGACACACCACCTATTCTGCTGATCGTTGATCGAAGAGACGACCCTGTCACACCATTATTGACTCAATGGACTTATCAAGCAATGGTACATGAGCTTCTTGGCATCACCAATGGGAGAGTTGACTTGCGCGATGTCCCTGACATTCGACCCGAGCTCAAAGAGATTGTGCTCTCACAAGATCAGGATCCATTCTTCAAAAAGAACATGTACCTCAATTTCGGCGATCTGGGTCAGAACGCTAAGGAATATGTCGAGCAGTTCGCCTCTAAGCAGCAAGGCTCACAAAAGCTTGACTCGATAGCTGACATGAAGCGCTTCATCGAGGATTTCCCCGAGTTTCGCAAGCTCTCCGGCAACGTTACAAAACACGTCACCCTTGTTGGTGAATTGAGCAGACGAGTAGGAGAGGAAAGTCTGCTCGACATTAGTGAGCTGGAGCAAAGTCTCGCCTGCACGGACAACCACTCCAACGATGTCAAGGCGCTGCAGAAGATCATTCAGGATCCGAAGGTGCCAGCCAACAACAAGCTCCGACTCGTGGCGATTTATGCTTTGCGATACTCCAAAACATCATCTAATTCTACCGCTATGTTGCTCGACTTGCTTACTGTGACTGGCGGCTTGTCACGTCATCGCATAAACCTCATTGCCAAACTTCTTACTTACCACGACTCATTACAAGCTACTACTGCCGCAGGTGGAGTACCAGACTTGTTCCAACCAGGCTCATTCTTCGGCGGTGCTCGAGATCGTCTGAAGGGTCTCAAAGGCGTCGAGAACGTCTACACTCAACACGCGCCACGGCTGGAAACCACTCTTCAGGATATGATCAAGGGACGCTTAAGTCAGCAGATATACCCATTTGTTGAAGGTGGCGGATCAACGAAAGACAAGCCACAAGACATCATCGTCTTCATGGTTGGAGGCACAACTTACGAGGAGGCAAAGATGGTTGCACAAGTAAATGCAAGTTCGCCAGGTATTCGTGTGGTGCTCGGCGGCACTACCTTGCACAATAGCACCTCATTCTTGGAGGAGGTCGAAGATGCCGTCGACTCATGGCCCGAGTCTCCTGCCACATCGGCTGCAGCTCGATTAAGAAGGGAAGTTGGAAGGTAGCACGCGATGTCGCTCATTTGTTTGGGGGGGCCTAGCTAGCATCCCGACTTTGCGCGAATGACCAAGCGGTTGGTGCAAAAGGTGCCCGGAGTTCGTTCTTGCTGACCGCCGATACGGGTGGTTTCCTGCATGCAGCTGTCAAATATCCCTCAAATCTATGCAGAATGGTACCCGACCTGCTCATGCAATCGCGCCTCGCTCTCATTCTGCTCTGCAAAGATCTGCGAAGTGGGTGCTCTTGAATGGCACGCAGACATAATGACCCAGCCAATGCTTACGTGTGGAGACGCGCGACGTCCGATCCATCTCGTTCGTCAAGGGTCCGATCGCGGATGTCGAATTTGTACCTGCAGCCCCAATCTGATAGGCGAGGGACCAGCATAATCTACACGCCTAGTGGGAACACGGCCAAGTCCAGCCAACAGGGCTGAGGCTCTTGATCACCCGTCACGTGTGTCCGATCGCCTTTCAGACTAAAGCTGTCTGGTCCCGCCGACCCGCCGCTCTCGACCATCCACCATCGCCGAGCTTAGCCACAACTTCAAAACCTCAACAAATGGCGCGAACATGAGCACAGAAAGACATGCCTGAACAAGGTCAACAGGTCTTGCAGTCTCGAGTGGTTCGCAGACGAAACCCACGACCCATCAATTCCTGCGTCGAATGTAGAACGAGAAAGTCTCGCTGTTCAAAGACCCACCCATGTCAGAATTGCACCGCGTTCGGCAGAGAATGTATCTTCATCACCGTACCTGAGAGCGCTGCGCGGAAGAAGGAGAGGGAGCAAAGAGAACGCGCTGCGAGCAAGAGCGGTACTGGTGTGACCATTCCAGATTGGACAAAGGACCTCCCCGTACGCACGCAAAGTTCTTCAACTCTGCCAGATAGGTATGAGAATTCGAACTCAATCGACACCACGACACCCGGCACGCCGCCCAGAGATTACGAGTGGGAGGCGTACCAGCAAGATGTCGAAGCCGATGGTGATGCTTGGGAGAGGCTGCCGGCGGAACCCGAAGAAACACAAGACGATGTT
Organism: Setomelanomma holmii; assembly: GCA_010015745.1. Taxonomy (NCBI): domain Eukaryota; kingdom Fungi; phylum Ascomycota; class Dothideomycetes; order Pleosporales; family Phaeosphaeriaceae; genus Setomelanomma; species Setomelanomma holmii. Next base: position 7,729 of record ML978295.1, read on the forward strand.
TACGAGGACGAAAACGACGATGAAGACCAGATCGCAACTGATCTCACCATCCGAATTGGGAGAATGATCATCTGCGAAAATGTGACAGGATTCTTTCGCCCTCAATACGCCGAAGAGGTATTTCCTACCCTGCATCCCTGCTTTGGTCGTGCGGCCTCAGCCCTTGTCTCGATCAAAAGCTGAAATGCTACGTTTAGCTGGGCAAGCTTTTGTCCGAGAGGCCTTCCTCTTCTTCATCTGTCGCTGGCCAACGAGCCACGCAGTCTTCAGCCTTGTTGTCTGCGGAGCAGATGCCATCCTTGGCGCCGTCGCTGAATCTATTGCTCGGTGGATCACTCTCTCTGAATCAACACAGCGATGTCGAAGCACCGCAGTTACCAACGAAAATGGAAGCTGAAGCACTATTCCATAGATATGGGGAAGCAGTCAGCCCGTTGGCGCACGTCCTCCACATCCCATCGTTGAAACGGCTCTTTGATCGATTCTGGCTTAATATCGAGATGAGCAGCCCCAACCAAAATTCATGTACTGCCTTGATATTGGCGGTATGCATGGCCGCAGCAGCATCAGTGTCACCATTGCAAGCTAAATCACAATTCGGTATTACCAAAGAAGATCTCTTTTTGCGACTGCAGAAGGCCACAGAGAGAGCGCTATTGAGAGCCAATTGGGCCAAGACATCAAATATCAGAACACTACAAGCACTCACGATATATTTGGTAGGCTGCGGCAGTGCGGAGATAGACTTGGCTAACATGAACAGATTCCGCTTTGTAGAGCACAGATCTCTCGAGCAACGTCTGTTGTAGTTGGAGCATTGGTGCGACTGGCGCAATGCATCGGCATACACCGCTTGAGCCACAGCTCTGCGAGTAGCCTGACCCCTTTGCAGCGACAAATCCGGTCTCTTCTCTGGTACCAAATCTGCTTCCTGGACTTCAAGACAGCCGAGGCGCAAGGACCGCACCCTTCCATCCGCTCAGACGATTTCGATATTGCGTTACCGCTGAATGTGGACGACGATGCTTTCGAGTTCGGCAGCCCGCACTGGAAGCAAAACCCAACTTCGATCAGTGGTTGGACAGACGTTACTTTGTCTCTCATTCGGTATGAATGCAATGAGATCCATCGCTTCATTTTCCGCGGTCGGATAGAGATGGATCGAAAACGAATCACGTTGCACGATCTTCGAGCACGAGTTGAGGCTCGAAAACGACAGATACAGTCCAAGTACTTGCAGTACCTCGATGCGTCGCAACCAATACAGCGCTATGCGGGTCTGGTCGCGACATTGTTGATGGCACGCTGTGACTCCATGCTGCTGTATCGACATCTTCCGCAAACGTCGTTGCAGCCTCGCTCAGACTCAGAGAATCGCCTTCGCGATGTCCTACTAAGCGCAGCACTGACCACTCTCGAGATTGGCGCAACGCTCGACACTCTTCCGTCATTGAGCTCGTGGGCGTGGTATTCCACCACGTACCAACAATATCATGCAGTGCTGCTTCTGCTGACAGAGCTGTATCGCACACCCGACCTCCCACGAAAAGAGCGTATGGCCACCATCATCGACCACATTTTTGGCCATTGCTACGGCGTCGGCGTGCGAGAACGATGTTCGGATCTCCTCTGGACCGTCAAAGAGAACCTCGAAGCATTCTACGTAATGAAAGGCTTCAACAAGAAACGGATGCAGATGCCACCACAACAGCATCCTACACTTCAGCCTCTTCCGTCCTTTTCTTCCGTCACAAGTCCAGGATTCGGACAACAAACGCCAACAATTCATAGCTCGTTACAACGCACGCCAACTGGCGGTCTGGAAAATCTGAATGTCGATTTCGATAGTCTTCTGGGAAGCTTGAACGCTGGAGGCAATCCAGACGACTTTGACATCTTCAGCAACATGGGCCAAGGCCAAGACTCTGGCGCGATATTCGTCCCCATTGATACGGGTGTGCAGAGCGGACAAGCGGATTTCGGGACAACCAGTCCCAACGGCGGGTTGCAGCAGTGGGTAAGTGCGATCTGACCGATGTGTTTCACATGCGAGTGTCTGGCTAATGCTTGGATGCAGGAGAGTTGGAATTTCCCACCGCAGGCGAAATATGAGAATTAGGCGTTTTTTTTATAGAGAGATGGCTTCTTGATCTGATGTCTGGAGAGCAGACTCCTTCGATTTGTGGGTGATGGGTGTTGTTCGATCGCGTAGGCGCGACGTGTAAGACTACTGCAATGCTAGAAATTATCGATGTGTTACGCAAGCCCGACCACTTTCACCACACTCTAGAACACTGATGTGTACTAGGAGCATCATCTTCATGCATTGTTCATACAGGCGAATGATTGTTGTCCCTCTCTCCGTCGGCGCGGATGAACTCGCAATACTCTACACCTGATTCGTCCATCTGGATGTCAGAAAATACGCCACATCGTCTCGCAGACTACACACACGAACGCTCGACCGCAGCTTCGTCACCCGCTTTGGGAAATCTATTCGTGCGCAGGATTTACACTGCCATGGCACACAAGCACGACATCAATTCATGATTGTGAACCATGGATAGTTAGAGAAGTACATAAACCACAGCTCACACACGAGAAACACATTCATCCACTAGCCAATAAGTCCGCCACAATCCTTCTTTTACTCCCCATCCCTCCTCAGTAGAAAAATGTCGAACAAGAAAATCCTCGCCGTCTTTGGCGCAACAGGCCAACAAGGCACATCCGTCATCAACCATGTCCTCGCACACCCCAAACTCTCGCAAACATACACAATCCGCGGCATCACACGAGACACCACCTCACCCAAAGCTACCCAACTTCACGCTGTACAAGGCATCGAAGTCGTCGAGGCCGACGTTTCAAACCCCCAATCCCTAGCCACCGTGTTAAAAGGCGTACACGCCGTCTTCGCCATGACAGCGCCATCTTTCGGGCCTGATCGGTTTGAAGTCGAGTTCGAGCAGGGGAAGGTAAGTCGCGCACGTACGGCGTGCCTGTGAGACACACACTGACTTCGCAACCCCACCTCTGTAGAACATCTACCACGCCGCGGCGGACGCTGGTGTAAGGCTTTTCACATTCAGCACACTCCCTTCAATCCGCGACATTTCTAGCGGGAAATATACTGCCATTACGCCGTTTGACGCCAAAGCCGCTGTTGAGAAGTACATTCGGTCCCAATCCCCGTCTTCGTCGGAAAAGGATGAGGAAGGGGAGGGAGGGATAGGGATGCAAAGTGCGTTTGTCAGTCTAGGAATGTTCATGCAGAATTTCCACTCTCAACTGTATCTCAATCCTCGAAAGGTATCAGGCGCTGCTGGGTCATCATCATCATCAGAGGAAGAGGTATGGGCATTCCAGCGCCCCATGCCCTCGCACATCAAGACTCCATACATCGAGGCTGTATCAGACGTGGGCAAATTCGTCGGCGCGATTCTGTCCGACCCAGAGAAGTACGCAGGCAAGACTCTGCTTGCAAGTCAGGCGCTCTACACACAGGACGAAATTGTTTCTGCACTAGTCAAAGCGACCGGGAAGAAGATTGTGTACAAGCAAGTCTCCGTCGATGAGTTTGCTAAGAGTATTGACTTTCTGGGCGGATTTGCTGAGATATTTGTCGAGGGGTTTCAGGCGCAGGAGGAGTATGGGTATTATGGACCTGGGACAGAAGAAGGGGTGGCCTGGGCGGCGGAACAGGCTGAGACGCAGGGACGGCTGACGACGCTGGAGGAGTATTTGGAGAAGAATCCGCTACAATTGGCGTAGGAGACTGGGATGTATCTAGGCCGTGGCTGTCAGTGCAGCATGGATGGGAGGCAACCGACAATGCAAAAGACGACGAATCGTGTAGTAGTTCAGTTCATTGCAAACCTAGGCTAGGCTATGTCTATGCCAACACTGATCCGGATTTCGCAATGCATCTCACTCGACCGTCGAGTAAGTACGCCTTTTCCACTCAAATGATCCTGAAACGCCGCTGTCGCCAGATGCATAATACAAATCGCAATATCAATAGTGCCTGACCGCGCTGCAGTCGCTTGCTAGTACAATTACCAGGTCACAACTCTGCTGGACACGGACATACTTTCTACACCAAATCAGGTTAGCCAAAGAAGTAGAAGAGATAAGTATGTTATCAATATCGTGCTACTTCGGAGGCACTCAACGCACTGCGCTTCATCGGCGGAGGTGGTGGAGGTTTCTTCGACCTCGACGGTGGTGGTGGCGGCGGTGCTTTCTTTCCGGTGGATCCGATATCCGCTGTGCTCCAACTTGCTGCTCGTGACATGACACTGCCACTGCCCTGGGACGATCTGTCCGGGCTAGGTGGTGATCGGTCGCGCCTGTGTCCGTTTGAGCTTCCGTAGTCTTCTTCGTATTCATCCGCGAAAGCATTGGCTTGGCGGACTGGACGGAGATTGTTCCTGCTCGACGAGATAGCTGACGAATCTGTCACTGTCCGCGTAAGGCGACGAGCAGGAGAATCTTCGCGACCGCCATTGTCATATGTGGAGGTGCGGCTATATGATGGTCGCAGAGGATAGCCTCCAGTCGAATCTGGGGCAGGGGAGCGGCTGCGGGAGGATAGCTTTGGTATGGTAATGCGCGGAGGCTCGGGCTCGGGCTCTTCTTCGACCGGGTTGAAGCGATCAGCGTAGCCGTGGGCAGTAATCGAGCGTGATCGCACCGGGCGAGTGGCCGTGTGGGTATCCCTGCGTCAAACGTCAGCAAACATGCGCATCTCGCGCGGATGATGAAGCTCACCGAACCGGCCATTCCCGCTTGACATTGAGCAGAATCTCGCGGCAACGGTCATAGTAGCTCAGCTCAGCTTCGAGGAGGGAGGTGAGGTCCTGCACCAGATCGACCTCAGATTCCTTGATGTCCTGCATCCTCCTGAAGACGTCTTCGCTGGTTTCTTCGTACTTGGCCTTTTGTGCTCGCAGTTCCTCCTCCATGCGGAAGTCCTCCTTCTTCGACTTCTGCATCTTTGCAAGGGAGGTGTCATAGGCGAGACGGCGAGTTTCGAGCTTCTTGCGTGCTGCCTATGCCATAATCAATATTTGCGAACAATCATGAATCGATGGTCTGTGTAATGTCGCACCTGGTACTCCTTCATCTGAACAAGGGAGCGCTCAAGGCCCTCCAGCCATGACGTAGTGGCACTGGCAACATATGTCTCCTGTACCCGCGCCAGTCGCTCGTTCGCGCGACCAAGAGCTACAGACAATCAGTAGATGTGCATTGGTGTAATTGGAAGGACGCACATGACAGGCAGTTGCCAAATTCGGAGTCAGGCTCAAAGTCCTCGCCGTGGGTGACCATGGAGGAGCCCAAGTGGCCGCCAGGGAGCTGCTTCTCACGGTCGTCGCCCTCTGCACGCTTCGATAGCGACTTGACGTATGTGGTCATGGACTTTTGCATCTTATCCATGCCTATCGCAGGGTCAGCATCTACGCAATCGCTGCAACACGCAACACTACATACCCTCGTGCCGCAGGTTCATCTCCAATTCCAGGGCCTTGAAATCGTCAGAGAGCCCAGTACGCGCCTCGGCGCCCATCTTTTCGTTGGTCCATTGCTTCAAGCGGTCGAATTTCTTGGTGACGTTCATGTTTGTTGTTGATGGTCAGGAGTGGCCAGTTCAGGGCGGGGATATGGTATCGACGAGGGTACGCGGCAGGTTTATTTATCGATAGCACTTCATGCGTTGCACGGCGCGGGAGGATCGAAGCCCTGCGTCACAGCACGAGCCCAACAGCAATGACGCTGTTGAACAGTTGGGCAAAGGGTGAAGGTGGATTTTTGGAATTGCAGCAGTGTCTGGGGACATGGGGGTATAATATCCGTCCTAGACAGAATTTGGGGAAACGTACACGCGTGTCAAATGCGCAAGTGCGACCAAGCGACCCTGAAAGTTCCAGCCGGCAGGCGTAACGGCGGACCGACCAAGACTCGCCCCACCATCAGCCAACACCCGCCAATGAGCCAGTTTCATCCCGCTATTTGCGATGCAATATCTTGCCGCTCAAACTTCCCTATCTTTGGCAGCATCCGTCATCTCAGGCGGCGGCACAAGCGCTCTGTCACAAATCTGCGAGACCATTCAGCGTCAGTGTACGCAACCTCCCCAGTTCTGTGGGCCTGCCTCCTTGCTCGATGTGTTTCATGCGGAGCTCCCCTTCCCTCAAGTAACCGCTTCTTTGGCCCTGCATCGACGAAGCGTTCGGACTTTACCGCGGCTGACTACGTCCTCCACACTTGCAGACTCCGACCGCGCTTGTAGGAGGAGACGGCACGCGTTTGGTTCATTTAGACTATCCATAGGGCTGGCCAGACTCTCGCATCTGGGCAGTGACAGGGGCCGTTTCTTGCCTCCTTCTTAGATCGACACAGGTCGAACTGTCTGCAGATGCGACATTCGTCCCAACCACCTGAACATCTCTGGGCGCAATAATGCTCAAGCTGCTAGGCTCTCAGCGCGTCTGCAGAGCTTCCGGCCACGATGCGATACGAAGGGTCGGACTGCACAAGACGTTTCTAGCATCACTGCGATCACCACCTCTTTGGTGCAGCAGCGACTGCCAACGATGCTTCTACCATCATTTTGGAGTTCGTGGTGACTGGAGACCTCTCCCGCCCACGTGATTGACGAACGCCGAACCCCACCTCATCGCGAGCCTGTCGCAACTTCACGAACGCACACCACTGCCAGCATTCAGTGGAAGATTATTCTGCTATTCCCTTTCGCAATATGCTGAACGGAGCATCGGATTAGGTAATGTTCACGGTAGGGTTCACGTGTAATCTCTCCTACTTTCCACGTCTTTGTCTACTTTCTTCTATCGCATCGCAGTCTTCAACTAATATTCAGCCACTCGCATTGTTGTTCGTTGGTTGTGGTTGAAGTTGTGGAATCGCTGCGGTGGCAGCTGGTGTTTGAGCGTGTCGCCCCACGAAGCTTACAAGCTCGAACGTGGTCCAGGAAAGCACACCAGTGCGCTTTCGCATCCCGCCAACACAGGCATCGAGAATTGCACCGCGCAACCATAGTGGCCTCATCGGGAATAGCGACAGCATTTCGGGTTGCTGGAATAGTTGAGAATGCCACGAAGTGCGCACTATTTATGAAAGAGAAGGATATTATCCGGGAAGGCGCGCCCTAGAACACCAAACGATGTAGCTGGAAGCTCAGATAGATGCTACGGCGTATGCTGCGCGCTCACTTTACCAATCCCCCGCCCAAGTGCGTCGGCCACATGACCCCGTCAAACTCTCGCTGCACGGCTGAGGCCTGACCTGCTTCGGACTGGAGACTGGACGCCGCTGGAGGTTTCTCAGCGATGAGCATGAGGATATTCAAGGATATCCATCCTCTATGAACGCTCCTTGTGCACTGGGCGACTTCGCATCGTTGTTCTGAAGAGCTCGCATCATGGGCGGCGGTTCAGTGCGCAACCCAGGTGCGCCGTGATCTCGACCAAACAACACAACTCAACCAAATAAGCTCGACTACTTCAGTGACTCCTCCCAACTCTGCTCATCATATCGCAATCCGACCCGAACATTGCGACAGAGTATTGTCTCGTTGAGGGAAACGTATTTCAGCCATCCGTGCATCTCGCATATCATTCCGTTAGCAATTCAGACTGGGCACACGAACAAAGCGAATCTACATAGCAGGGAAGATGGGACTTAGAATGCATATGAAAACCTCTTTGAGCACAGAGCTCTTTTCCCCAACGCATTCCAAGATATTGCTGTCTTTTGTCACAAGATTTTCAAGTGAAAATGCATGCCTTCCCAGAGCCATAAGACAGGGATCCAATAAAACGATCGCTGTGCTAGCAAAGGAGAGATTACCTCATACGTGCCTAGCCGTGCTTCGTGGTTGCTCCCTCGTCCCGCAACTCTACCCGACACGACCATCATCAACAGCCACAACCGCAAACATGGTCGAATCCGACTCTTCCCTCTCGTCTGCGCCGTCGACTGATGACGAGATGCCGGTCGATGTGTCGCCCGCAAATGCCTCGGAGCTCACCCCCCAAAAGAAGAAGCAGGGCAACATCCTGTCTTTCTTCAAGCAAAAAGAGCGGTCGCCCTCGCCCCCTCGCAAGAAGCGCGAGCCTTCGCCAGAGCATATATACGGTCCGCAGGATAACCCAGACATTGCTGTACGTATTGGACGCGTCCATCGCGTCCTGTCGCGACGCGGTATCTACCTGGACGCGGTGATCCGCTACGTCAGAGCTGTGCTAACATTTTTATGCCATAGTTCATTGTCATGTTCCGCTCGCGATTCAACGAAGCCTTCCCCCGTGGTGCGCCTCATGTTGGGCCCCAGGACATTGAGCAAGGTGTTGCAGAAGGCACACCGTCCCAGGATGTCGAGGGTCTCCTGTGCGCCTTGCTCGGCCTGGTCCTTAATCGCAAGAAGCCTGTAGAGTCAGTCCTCTGCCAAACTCCCTTGTTCACGTCCGGTTTTTGGTCGCATGACCGAAGCGATACATGTTAAGACAACGTGGCTGACATGGGCGGTGTACAACAGAAAGGGTCATTATGGTCGCGCGCTCGAAGAATCCGTCCAAACCCAAAAGTCGCAGTGGCCACGCGCATGGGGCGGCGTCAATCCTCTGAGTGGTGGACGCGGCTTCCAGACGATGACAGCGCTGGAGCGTGTATGTACAAATGCAGTGTGCTGCTGTCAAAGCTAATCCTTGCCAGATCACCCTCCTCCACACCCTCACGCTATGGAGCTTGAACCAGAACGAGCAAGTCAAAGCCATGATCGCCAACGCATATAAGTCGCGCACTACCAAGGACCGACTTGACACCAACATTCCGCTATCTGTGCAACCTTGGGGCCTTGATGGCGAGAAGCGCCGATACTGGCTGATCGAGGGGCAGAATGACACGCACTTCAGGATATACCGTGAGACAGACCCACATAAGACAAAGAAGGTGAAGTGGTTCAGCGTTTCTGGCGACATTGAGGAGCTGCGCGTGGTAGCAACCAAGCTCGAAGAAGAGGATGGTCGTAAGGAAGCAAAGACACTCGGCGAGCGCATGATCAACGCTATCCCACGCTTCGAAGCCTCTGAAGTGGTAGATCTCTCCAAGGTCATGCACTGCGACATGTTACTAACATCGCACAGAAACGCAAGCGCCGCGAATACCGCCTGCAACGTCAAGCAACCTTCACACGCCCCGATCCTGGTTTCTCCCTCTATGAAGGCCGCACTCGTGGCAAGCGTCTCCGGTACACCTTCACGGACGACGACGACTTCGACTCGGACAACCTGAGCACGCGACGATCTGCACGCACGTCAGGAAGGGATGACTCTGCTGCGCCTTCTGGCCCTACCGTCACCGCCAGTGGCCGCCAGGTCCGATCCCGCGCTACAGGTCTATACGGCGAGACACTACATAGCGGACAGGTCTCTGACCGTGCATCACCAGCCACTGGAGACTATGTGCGGTCTGAAGCGTCTGAAGAACCTCAGCAAGCTCACGCCCACGGTCGGTCAACGCGCGCAGCCAATCGAGGCACAGCCAACGGACGCTCCAACCGCACCGTGCTTTCGGACGACGAAGAAGATGCAACATCATGGGACGGCGGAGATGAGGACGAGGATGAGCCGGAGCAGATGGACCTTGACGACGATGAAGACGAGCAGGCTGAAGATTCTTCAGAGGAAGATGACGAACCACATTCGCTCATGGTCACGCTTCGCTACCACAAAGGTTCTTTCAACCCACCCAGTGATGCGCCCACAAGCAATGGTCATGCACAAGATCTGCGTTCGTTGAATGGCACAATCCAGCGGCCCGCACAGTCCGCCGAGTCTACGCTGGCAGGACAGGGTGCACCTCGACAGCCCGAGCAACAGGCTCCTGACCCAGTTGAGCCTCCGCTACAACCAGCTCCTCTACCTCAGCCTGTTGCAGTCTTCGCTCCAACACCAACTGCTCCCGCCCCGTTCGCTCCCAATGGCATCCCAATACTGTCACAACAGCCTCTAGCACCGCACGTTGGACCTGCCGCCCAGTACCCACACCCTGTTCCCAACCCATCGGTACTTCGTAAACTCGAAGGCATGTTCCCGGCACCGAACCCTCCATACGTCGCACCGCCTGTTCAACAGCAACAGCCGGTTGCGTGTCCAGCCGTTCAACCTGCTCAACAGCATCCTCAACCACCAGCCAGCGCTTCCACTCTCCAGCAGCCACCAGTCCCAGCGAACGGTACTGCTCAAGCGCAACCACCCTTTCCGGACCAGCAACAGCAGAAGCAGTTTCCACCTGCTCTGCCTTCGCCCACACCTGCATCCAATTGGCAGTAGGACTGCCATAGCCCTAGCTCCGAGTTCTTCCATTGTTAGAGTTGGACTGATATGAAGGAGTGTGTCGGCTGTAAGGCCGGATCATCTTCATCGGCCGTCGGGCTGTTTTTCTCTCTCATTGTCAGAATTTAGAATCGAATGGATACCCATGGCGTTGTCCTAGAGTCCGATAGAATAGCGCGATTGCATATCTCACTTCCTGATTTATGTGGATTCATTGATGCATCTTTTCCAGTGGGAGATGAAAGGGAGGATTTGTTGATACGAACACATAAAATAGCATAGATAGTGTTCTTGCGATCATTCGCATGCGATGCAGATAGCTATCAAAAGCCTCTCCAACCATGCTCACCGTACATGTACAAATCGTGACAAACGCTTTTCCCATGTCTCAACGCTGTCCATGCTCACTATTCATACACATATCATTGAAACGCCCCAGGCGCTAACGCTCCTGGCATACCCTTCTGCCCACTCCACCCCTCGCCACTAGCCCCTCTCGACGGCCGCGGTCTCTGTCTCGCAGCCTCTCCTCCGCGCCAGCGCATGCCCGTCTCTCCGCCGCCGCCGCCGGTGTCATCTCGACTCACCCCACGACTCATGGCCGGCCGTTCGCGTTTCCTTTCTCCAGCGCGGATTTCAGCTTCGCGCAGCTTCGCACCCTCGGCTTCGAGGCTGTTTTGCGGCGGTAAAGGTGGAGGGACGGGTAGACGATAGTTCGATCTGTTTAACGGTGGGGCTTGATCGTCAGGGTATATAACTTCTTCTTCCAAATCCTCCAAATGTACGCCGTCATCGGAGGCTTCATCAGCAGCGACGTCCTCACTTGCCCCGCCGCCGCGCGTGTTGTGTTTCCGCGGCCATAAGCTAGGCAAGACGATTTGTTGAAAGCGGGGTTCTACGGCGCGTTCATCGAACCAGGCGTGTACGCGGGATTCGATGAGTTGTGCGATTTTAGGCACGTCTTGTAAGCGACTTCTGGAGCCGACGAGGCTGCGGACGGACAGGTCGAGGCGGTAGTCGTCGAGAAAGGTAAATGCTAGAGTGGTAGGGCGGTGTGGTGGGAGGCCCGAGGATGTGGATGGGCGGTCTTGATCGGATGTCGTGTGGTTTTTGGATTCTGTACTCGGACTTGGGGCGGATGTTGATGGCGGGCTGGACGATGGGATGAAGGATAGTGCTAATGTGCCTGAAAAGCGCACGATACTCACTGCGAGGGCGACGGGGAGGACAGCGCTCATGGGTGTGGGCCAGTTGAGATTCAGGGTGGTTTCCACGCCGATGGTGATGACGTCGCTGAGGTCGACGTCCATGCGTGCCTGGAGACGGCCCTCTTCTGTGCCTGTTGTGCCTGGACCGTACCAGAAGCCGTCTTCGGCGGGCATGACGCGGCAATTGCTGAAGATGGGGAACTCATCTCCCAGAGCGATCTCGGTGACGCGAATTTCCCCTATCCAGTCTGGTTTGCTGCCGGAGTTGAGGACTTCGGTGAGTGAACCAAGGATCGCGTCATCTTGTCGTGCGTCTGCGCGGAGCTGTGCGATTGTTTGTGCTATGAGCACGTTGAACCAGTCGAGGCTCTCCGGTTGGTGACCATTTACATTGTAGTATGTCTTTGCGAGGATCGTTGCAATGCTCGGTCCGCCTCTACTTTCTTCACCCTTTCGTATTATGCTTCGCGAGCCCTTGTGGCGCAGGGATAGCGATATCGAGTTTGACCGTGTTCGCAATTGCTTGATTGACTGTTGGTGGGCGAGGGTTCGTGCGCGCCGTAGCGAATTGAGGTGCAGTGAGCGGTCGTCTGCTGATGGAGGCTCGCCAAAGATGAAGAACTTGATGAAAAAGAAGATCAAGAGGGCAATTGAGAGCTGGCCCAGGAGGAAGCCCTGTGTGAAGGAGAGGCTGTGGGGTGTTAGTGGGGTCCGGTGTGCCAGTGGAGAAAGCATACGATGAGCCTTGAGCTGCCGGCTGGGGCACTGGAGTCGCGACTTGGTTCGCCATATTGAACTATGGCGCCAATGCTATCGATTGATCATGATATTGGTGATTTCGACCCTCGAGCACTGCATGTCTGGAGTTGGTGCGAAGCTAGACACGATGAGCGTTCCGAACAGCGATGTCACTATCGATAAGCTCGGTCCTGTTCACGCGTCTTCCGACCCCTTCACCCTTGCACTTCAACCCCGACACCTTCGGGCTCCTCTGATCATGGCTGTCTTCGCAAAAGCAGTCAGGTTCAGAGCGCCTGCCAACACCGCCAGTGCTATCAGAGCAGCGCGCGTCATCCGCTCAATCAAGAGCAGGTACCGGACACAGGCCTTCTTGTTCCTAGCGTACCACTTCTTCCTCAGCTCGCCTCTGCACCTGGATATCTTTATTATCTTCTTCATTCTGGTCAGCAACTTCATGAATCGACAAAACGCCTTTCCCAGCCAGTTGCTCGTAGACGGACTGCGCTTCTTGCTGGACGAACGGAGATTCAGCATGCCTTGAACCTCACCCCGTGCAGTCCCGTCGCGAGTACCGCGAAAACAAGCATCGTATCTAGCTGGTACACGCAACATAAACCAACCCAGCTTGTCTCTTGACAGCTTGCTCGCAGCTTTCCTTTGAAGCAGACGGACTTTGCGGCACTCGTAACTGCCGCACAATTGCGTCGCTCCGATTGGCTGGCGCGTCCCCGCTTTCAGGAACAACTACAGATGCTCCGCCGTTGCGAGGCTCACTTACGATCCTATGGACTTCGATACTGCTAGTCAGAGCCTGTCGCCGGGCGCTGCCATTCACAATCCCACCCTCAGATTACCTGCGACCTGCGATCCACCCTCAGACACCAAGCCACCGAAGCGAGCAGTATGGATTGTACGCACTCCTCGACACTGTTCGAGCGGCGCATAGGTTAATTATGGCTCACAGGTCTTTGGCGGAACTGGACATATGGGGCGGTCTCTTGTACGGGCTATATTGGCACACGGTGACCAATGCACAGCTGTTGGATGGACACAAGAGAACACACCAGAGCACATGGAGAAGTGGCAGGACCAGAACTGTCTTGGACTGCTCTGCGATGTTCGCGTGCGCGCAACCGTCGATCGCGTCATTAAGAAGAGCATTGAGCATTGGGGCAAGGTGGACGTGATTGCCAATAGCACGGGATATGGTGTGATAGCATCATGCGAAGACCAAGATGACTATGACTTGCGGAATCAGTTCTCTACCAATTTCTTGGGGACCCTGCACATCCTTCAACTGTCGCTGCCATACTTCCGCCAACGCAACAGCGGCCGCTACCTGATATTCTCTTCGACGGCTGGGGCTCTAGGCGTACCTGGATTGGGCCCATATTGCGCAACAAAGTACGCTGTCGAAGGCCTGATCGAGTCGATGCTATACGAGGTCGACGTCTTCAACATCAAGGCTACCCTCGTAGAGCCTGGGCATGTCAGGCTTGACGAGCCTGACGACAATATCATACCGCTGAGCTACACGTCGGCACCAGGTACAGGACCTCCGAAACCTCGACGATACGGTCACTTCTTTGTTAAGCCAAATCCGAGCGAGCCATACGCGGCTTTGACCAGCCCAGCGCAGCATTCGAGAAGAATGGTGCAGTGGCTGAACGATCGACAGCCGGTCAGTGCAGTGAGGAGTGCGGAGCTGGTGTGGCAGCTCGGGCACTGTAGTTATCCTCCTCTGAGGTTGGTTCTGGGTAGCTATGCTGTCGAGAGCATCCGGGATCGATTGAAGAGTATCACTGAAGAGGTATATGCAGCATAACTCGCGATGTGACCAAGACTAACGTGCTGCAGATCGAGGACTGGAAATACTTGTCCTTCCCTTCCACTATAACGCCCGAAGATGAAGCAGAAAGAGCTGCGCAGAAGGAAGAAGACGCCGATGAAGCTCAAGACAACGAGTGAATTGTCGCCATTGTATGATTCGAGTGTGCATGTCTCCGAAGTACGTGTGGCTAGAGTAATGAGCAAGGTAGACTAAAAGTTCGTCAGTTCGACTCATTTGTGGCGGTGTCGCACTTTACCTCATGCGGAAGAACCTCGCATAATCATGTGACTGTGGGTGGTCGCTATCAACCCTGTGGCCGTTTCCTGCAATCTACAAAAAGCCTCAGGCTCTGCTGGTTCCCAGTCGTACCTCACCATCCTGTCTTTGCGTAGTGCTCTTGCCTCGGGGCACCGATATACCTTCCGTCCTACACTCTTACCTCCTCTACCACACGGACAAGTCCACAAAAAGAAGTTTAAGCACACTCAAGATGGAGGCGAAATCAAGAGTGTTCCCATGCAACACTTGCTCTATCACCTTCACAACAAGCGAGCCTCAGCGCTCACACATGCGACAGTCTTGGCAGTAAGGACAAGCGACCCAATATGTAGGCCAAGCGCTAACGACAGTAGCATAACGAATCTAAGGCGGCGCATAGCTGAGCAGCCAGCTTTATCAGAGGAGGAGTACAATTCTCAGGCGAGAAGTCACGACTTCAGCCCAAGGTGTAGTGACAGCGACGAGGAACGAGAGCCACGCATGCCCGTACCCATAATCGCCATACAGCCGACAGACGACATACCCATTGCACCACATAGACCTGCTGGCAAAGGGCCAGCATCACAGTGTCTGTTCTGCAACATTGTCTCTTCCACGCTCAACACAAACGTCGACCACATGTCCGCAAAGCACGGCCTGTTCATCCCCTCACCAGAACGACTATCAGACATGTGCTCTTTCCTCGGCTACCTCGCAATGATCATATTCGACTACAAACAGTGTCTGTACTGCGGCATCCAGAAGAGCAGTGTAGACGGTGTGCAAACACATATGCGCGACAAGGGACACTGCATGATCAATGTCAGTGCAGAGTCCGAGTTGCTTGACTTCTGGGCAATTTCCGATAGCGAAGGCGAAGTTGCGGATCTAAAAGAAAAGGTTGCAGCAGTCAAGTTTTCTGACACGGAAATGCGGCTACCCTCTGGCACTGTGATCAACTCTCGTTCAGATACCACACAGCTCCGCACGACACCAGGCGTTGCGCAACCAAGAAGCAAAAGCTCGCAACATCAGAGCAAAAGGGACGAGATGCGTGCTATCGCTGCAGCAGAAGGCAATGCGGAAACCACACGTAACTACGAACGCCAATACCAACCTTTGCACAGCAATGATCGCCGCATCGCAGTGCGTAGCGAGATGGGCCTTGCTGGCGTTCCAGAGGACCAGAAACGAGCCCTAGTAGTCACAGAGAAGAATATGAAGAGGAGAGAGGCGGTGGCTCAGGCGGCAACGCAGCGTGCGATGGAGAGGCAGCCAAAGACGAAGATATATTCGGGGAGATACAAACTTCAGAATCCGGTATATATGGCTGGCTGAGAGCTAGATGTGAGTGCGCTGGGGATCGGAGAGGCGAAGGTACCGAGAGCTCTGATGAACGAAGCAGCTTGAATCAGAAGCCAGCATACTGTGTCGGGGAAGGTGTCTGGATGCTGCATGTGTACTCATGCCTAAATGTCATCCATTGGCTTCACTGGGGGATACACTTCATCGAAAAGATGTCCAATTGCGAGCAATGCAAGTTGAATTCTGACACGCGGCAGCGCTCGCTGAATGATTGCCTTTCTGACAGTTTTGCGGGAGTGATGCTCATCCTGCAGTTGTGGGGTAGATGAGCTGTTTAGGCACGTCGGGGAACATTCGGGCCTTCCTGACATAGCTTAGAAATCAGTGCCTACCACGACACAATCCACATCAGAACGTTGTGTTCGGGAGGTGGAAAAGCAGCAAGGGCCGTCAGGTTTTGGTCATGATGGCAAGATTTCGGAGTGCAGGAGCTACCGCCCTAGACAGCGATTGCGAGGTTTTGACGCGGAGTCGGAGTGACGTACATGCTTATAAGTTTAGATGGAAGCCTACAGAACTTCATTAAGCATCACACCACGACTCGAACATCAATCCTCTAACTACATTCCACAACAGTCAGCCTACTTGATCTTGAATATCTTTCGCAACTATGCCGAAGCTTTTCATGTAAGTCGTATCGCATGACCAGCGGCACTTAAGCTAACAGAACGCAGCACCGGCGCGACAGGCTACGTCGGAGGCGATGCACTCTATGCCATAGCAAACACTTATCCAGACCTGGAAATCACAGCACTCGTCCGGAACAGCGACAAGGGTGCCAAGGTCGCATCTCAATACTCCAAGATTCGTCTCGTGTATGGCGACCTTGACAGCACCGATCTCATCACCAAGGAAGCTGCAGCCGCCGACGTTGTCCTTCATTGTGCAAACTGCGATCACCTTGGATCTGCTCAGGCAATCGTCGCTGGACTGTCTCAGAGCGAGAAGCAAACGTATCTCATCCACACTTCAGGTACTGGCATTCTGTCATACCAGGACTTTAACGAAAACACCTACGGCATCACACGCGAGAAGGTGTACGACGACTGGGATGGCATCGCAGATGTCACGGGCATTGATGACTCCGCCATCCACCGCAACGTCGACAAGATCATTCTCGGTGCCGGCGCAGTATCTGGAGGCAAGATCCGCTCAGCCATCGTCTGCCCGCCCTGCATCTACGGACCCGGTCGCGGTCCCGACAATCAGCGCAGCGTCCAAGTCTACGAGATGACTCGCGCTATCTTGGAGCGCCACAAGGGCTTCGTGGTCAACGAAGGCGTCAACCGCTGGACCGAAGTACACGTGCAAGATCTCAGCGAGGCGTTCCTCGCGCTCGTCACAGCCGCTTTGAGCCCAGATGGGGCCAAGGCTACCTGGAACGACAAAGGGTACTACTTCACCGAGAGCGGCGAGTTCAGCTGGGGCGATATTGGCACGCAGATTGCGAAGATTGCATTTGACAAGAAGCTCATCAACAGTGCTGATGTTGATCATATCTCGAAGGAGGAAGCGGACAAGTTGACGGGCTTTGGAAGCTATCTCTGGGGCACGAATTCACGCTGCAAGGCTATCAGGGCGAATAAGCTGTTTAGTTGGACGCCGAAGCAGAAGAGCCTGGTCGATTTGTTGCCAGAGATTGTGGATGATGAGGCGAGAAAGTTGGGCTTGACGAAGGGGCATGCTGCGCATGCTGCGGGCGAGACGAATCCGTACATTCCCGCTCAGCAGTAATTGACTACACAGAGGTGACGGAGATGCAGGAAGGGTTATACAAGACGAGGAAACTGCAACAGGCGCGGAAGAGACTGCTGATATATGCTGGGAACTTTTCCGACTGTGATGTTTCAAGCATCTCAATAGCGTTGCACTATCGATTACAGCATTCTCATCTTCCAACACCATCATATCATATCGTCTAAGGTCACCGACCTGGTGTGCTCACCGCCCCAGAAGGATCATCACTCGTCGCCTTCAAGCCCTTTACGCTCATCTTCCTCTTCCCATGCCTGTAATCTGTATCATTCCTAAGAATGGACCGCATCGTATACCTCCTTGGCCTACATTGCCATTTGATCATGGCCTTCTTAGCACTCCGGCTCACCAACGCGAATGCCGTACTCACCTTTACCTTCACTTTCTCTCGGTACATTTACTCGACTGCGAGGGCTCGACACCTCAACACCACGATCCGCACAACGATCGCAAACGCAGGTTCTTCATTGTGCCCAATCCGAGGCTGCAAATCGACTAGACGGGCGGACTCGACAATATGGGCGACCCCGGTCGCGTCACGGGGTGGTTGAAAGGGTTGAGGATCGAGGATGATGAGGGTGAGAAAGACGCGGTCAATCATCAACTGGAGCAGAAAGAGAGGGTCGTACCAGTTACACCTCCGCGTCGTGGAAATGTATACCAGCAGGTAGAGGAGATTTTCCCTACGGATACGTCGTTCTCGAGTGGAAGTATCTTTGACACACCATGTCGCCTCGACTACGAGCTCGAGACTCCGTATGCGCCGAGAACCTTCCGGGATGATGAGTCGGACATCACTTCCCTCGACCAAGATGATCGAGATTGGGACAGCGAGAAAAACACACCTGCCGACCGCTTACAACAGCCCCTATTTGCCTCCCATGATCTCTCCTCAGCGAGTCTGAATTCCTTCAATCCTTCCTGCTCCGGAACCAGCATCGACCCAAACAGCGTCCTTTCGCCAATCAGGTCTCCCACACCACCACCCCATAACTCAAACACGCCGCGCATCGTCACTGTCCTCTCATGCCTACAATGCACACACGCCAACCTCCCCTGCTCGCGGACTACGCCTTCATGTACACGCTGTATCCGCAACAGCATGTCGAAGTCATGCTTGTTGCTACGCCGCCGCTTCCCAGAAGAAATCGATCCCTCGAAACCGCAGCACTGTACAGTTCCCGTGATGCTGGAGCGCAAAGCTGAGGATGAAAATGAATGGGCGCGGAAAATGAAAGTCATGCAGACGATGAGGGAAGTATGGCAGCATCGAGAAGATAAGCGGAACTGGGTGCTACCGAGAGTGGACAGCGAGGTCCGGGTCGATTGGAGGGTCGAAGGACGGGTAGATTGGGTGGAGGAAAAGTGGCTTAGTGAGGGGTTGGGGAGAGTGGTGTTTGAGGAGGTAGTTGTAGATGCATTTGAGCAGGGCGTGGGGATTCGAATTTGAACGCGTAGGGTTTGGTATTGGATACTCGAGTTCTGCTCTCTTGTCAAGGCGAGGAGTTTCGGTCTTATTTCGAGCGATCGGGCTGGGAGTCTGGCGTCTGGCGAGTCGTCGACATTGGGATCTTGATACCGCCGCGGGATATGATTCAGATATGGCATACAGCGCAACGCACGCGCCCGTACCCATTCACAATTTTACACAACCAAGATATACGTATCTTCGGACCCAAGCTTCTCTCAATCCCAATCTCCCTCTCCAAGTCATCCACTACCCCTCTCAACTCCCATCTCACAGCTTAGCCTCCCCGCCTCCCCGTACCAACTCCTCAATCCCAATCTCACTTGTCATCAAAATCGCCGTATCCCTCAAACTCGGCACGCGATACCTATGATTAACCTCCTGGTAATCCCGACTAAGTAGCATATCCCTGAAATGCAGTATACTCGGATAATGCGCGAGTGCGATTTCGTCCCAACCATCTTGACTCGCATCCTGTGCTTTCTCACCTCCTTCTGCTTCCGTATCCCTCGGTTTTGATGGCGTGACAACGTTCCCCACAACCTTCGCATCGCCACCATGTCTGCTCCCAATGCTCTTCGCAAACGCCGCGCCGTATTTCAGATACTCTGCTTTCTGGCCTGGTTTGAAAGCGAGGAGATTGAACATCGACACCGCGCCCTTCGCTTCCTTCCCGCCTGCACCAACAAAAGACTCAATCCACGCTTCCAAACCAGCGCTGAGTTCGAGGTTCTGACTACTACTCGTCGTCTGCACACCCTTCCCATTCTCGCTGCTGAGTTCCGGCACCGCACTTGCATCTGGATGTAACAACCCCCTATTCTTCTCCCCAAACCCCTGAACTAATCTCGACGGCACGCCAGCAGTGATATGCCAGTGGTGCTGGACCAATTTAGAGACTTGGGCGGGTAATGCGTCTGTAGAGGGCAGGATGAGGAACAAGTCCCAGTGTGTATTGCGGGCGAGGAGGTGTTCGGTGGAGATTTGCGTGGGGAGAATGATCCAGCGTATTACGCGGGAGATGACTAGTGGCTTGTTGTTGGAAGATTTGAGGATGGAGAGGAAGGTGGATAGAGGGTTGGGGGTTGTTGGGTGTAAGGAGAGGAGGTGCAGGGAACAGAGTGGCATAATGGGCCAAATGACGAGTTCTGCGCAGATCTGAACGGGTAGATTAATGAATAACCGGGCGTTAACTCGATCAATGTATTGTTCAATGAAATGGATGGAAAGTGTAGGTTGAGGTTGATGACGTAAGTGCGGAGAATGTACCGAGGCTTACGATCGACTGATCCGGTCTGCAAAACAGAGCAATGAACGTAGAAGTCGATGGGCTGATGCAGCGCAAGTTGACACTACAGATTATCTATTGATGCTGAAGCTATCCAATCGGATCTACGAACCAGGATCGTGGGGTATAAGCAGCGCAAGTTGACACTACAGATTATCTATTGATGCTGAAGCTATCCAATCGGATCTACGAACCAGGATCGTGGGGTATAAGCAGCGCTTTCATCGCATCACGAACTTTAAAGCACGAATCCACCCAAAGCGACACTGTCCCAATTTCTTATCGGATGTGTGTCCTCCAGCTCGACGCACCACCATAGCACCTCTTTCGTCTTCTCGACTTGCCCGCTCTCCTCATATGCCCTGGCCAGTGCGTACCATGCCTCTGAGTAGTCCCAGCCAGATCCAAGCTTCGTGAGCGTGGAAAGTAGCCCAAAGGCTCGATCTCGTGCAGCCAGACGGCTCAAAACGGGTGATGAGAGGTGGTTTTCTGCTGAAGGTATATGTGAGGTGAGGTGTCGCGTCTTCAAGTCGGAGGCCGCTTTCTGATTAGGTTGTGTGGTGGGCTGAGAGGATGGTGAAGCGATCTGGGTTTCCTGAGAAGGCTCAAGAGGAATGACTTCGCTGTAGATGTCCAGCAGAATGTTCGACAAGCCAACAATGCCCTGTCGGTGATCTGGGAAGTGTAGCAGGGCACGCTCAAAGTCTGTACGTCCTTGGAAATTGAGAGACTGTGCAACTTGCAATTCTCCACGCTGCATTGATGTTAGTCTTTGTTGCATGTTGATCGTGGTTTCGACACTTACAGCAGCAAATGCATCTGCCCATAGCTCTTCTACACTCTTCCCGCCACCCCAACCCTTTTCAGATAATGATTTCGCTGTCGATGACTCCTGTGCAACTTCCGCCTCAAAGGTCTCAACCAGCTTCAAAGCTTCTGCAACTGCTTCTCTGGCGTCTTGGAACATCTGGGCTCTGGAGTATAAGCCGGAGATGAAGATCCATATGTCTACTAACAATGAAACTTTTAGTCGGCGCTCTTGTATCCTCGAGAAACGAGGGTCTGAAGGCACGTAGTCGGCGTGGGGAAACGGAACAGGAAGTCGAACGTCTTGCTTGGGTGGTTGGTCGGGCTGCTCAAGTGGTGGAGAGGTGTAAGACACGTTGTGCGGGATGTCACGCAAAGGTCTGTCGCTGGTTTCGACGGACTTTCGTTGGGAGCTCGAGACGGACTGACGTCGAGAAGATTTGGTCCGACTTAAGTTGGCTTGTGCTGGCGTGCCATTTGTCACATTCTCTGGGAACGGAGGTACGTCAGGTGCGTGATCAGCATCTGCGGCGGACTGTCTCCGCAGGCTAGCCGAGCTTCGCTTTTGTAGCTTGCTACGACTGCGACCGATACCGGACTGCTTTTCCTCATGGCTATGGTGGAAAAGATGGTGGCGGTGATGGTGTCCATTGGCATGTGTCGTGCCGTCCTCCTCGGTCACCTGAATGGCAGGCGCGCCTGACTGCGTTGCCACTGCAGAAGCCTTCGAGCTGAGAACCGACGGATTCCTTGCAGGTGACTCCTTGTGTGATGTTTTGACAGAGCCGCTACCTCGAAAGATGCTCCCTCGAATCGTTCCTACGGCGCTCTTGGGAGGCACTATTGTGGTTTTGGATACCTCAAGCCGCGCCTTGTCACCTGCTGGATCGCCGAAGAGGCGGCTATACAGCGCAAGGAGCTCATCACAGCCATCGACTGCCGACACAGCACCTTCCGTCATTTCCACAAGCGCTAGTTGCGTCATCTTGATTTGCAGTATACTGCTCTTCTCGAAGCCTTCCATGCGATCAACAATGCCACCACTGGCGGCGTCTTTGAGAGCAGTCTCGTTCAGCTGCTCGCTACGGAAGCCGCCTTCATCCTGACCAAACAGAATTGCGGGATCCCCGAATTGCTCGAATGCAGCTTCGCAAGCTTTCTCGGCAGCGCCAAGGTCAGAGCGTGATGTCAGCAATAGAGCAAGTAGATGCCATAACGGAATCAACCTGCGTTCTCGACCAAACTCGCTCTGAAGTCCGTTCGAAAGTACACCGTCGGTGCTCATGGTCGTGGTCTCCCGAGTCAGAGGCGAGAGAGCACGTTTGACAACCTTGATGGCACCAGGAACATCTCTTGTTTCGGCGAGGACCAGAGCCAAGACGTAGAGTGCTTCGACATTGCCAGATTCTCCGAGACTTGGCGAAAGAGATCGTCGTACGTACTGAACAGCCTTGGCTTGGAAGTCCGCGCGACGCTCGACTTCGTAGGTGTATCGTGCCCAGTGCGCTTGGCTGATCCCGATGGCGCAGTAAACCGTGGCCAACGCTGCCGGTTCGACTAGTGTATTCGTGGAAGTCACTGAGCCTGCATCCGAAGCCGATCTGATGTGTTCTGATTGCTCCAACCATTTCTCAATGTGATGACCAATGTCTAGCGCCTTTTCTGCCTCGCGCCGGGATCCAAAGCGGCAGAGTAGCCGGATGGCTTCTGCAGACGTCCTCAGAACTGCGCTGTCGCTGTCAATGCCGACATCTGCCTCGCCCGACTTTTCCACGCGATCTTTGCCCCGGGTTATGATCTCGACATAGGAGTCGTAAGCCGTGAAGGCCAGCTCGAACTCGGCTAGTGAGGCGTGGACGACGAAGAGGTAGCGGAGGACCGGAGTAGAGTGGAAGGTCTTGGTTGCGGCGCGATAGAGGATCTGTAGCGTGATTAGATTTGACCGGTGGCATCTTTGAGCTGCTTACATCGAGAACGCTGCGACCAATGCCTTCCTTGCCTCCTTCCCCCAGGTCGGCGTCAGTCCACGTCGGACCGCACAGGAGCCGCCAGTTGTCCATGACCGAGTCCACCCATGCTTCGATCTCGTAGTTTGTCTCACTGGCTTTGGGAAATCGTGTTTCCTTGATCAGCAAGCCCTCGTAGACGGTCTCGACACGCTTCAGCTCAGCTCTTTGCCGGAGCCGTAGGCTGGACTGGCTTTGCAAAGGAGGCTTCTCAGTTGTCGCGGGGAGCGTTTCTGTTTCGTACGCAAGATTGTGCCGCAGGATAGTAGAAAGGGTGTCGTAGTATGCTTTCCAAGCCAAGCGCCGGTGCCGCGCTGCAGTTGCTGTCTCAGATCCAGCACCTTTGCCGTTGGCATCCCAGAACGTCGCCCAGTAGCGGTAGGTGCGTAGGGCTTCTGTAGAGGAAATGTGCTCGCCGGCGCCTACAGATTGGTCGGACAATTGGCACAATCGCACGAGGAGTCTCTCTGTCCACATCTTGGACTGTGCAGAATGTGCGGTGGCTGATGCTGAGGACAGCCAGGGTACGACCGAAGAGTAGGTGTACACTGCATCGCCGGTCGTGCCTGTCTTCTCTTGTGTGGATCCTGCTTCAATCAGTCTGACTGCACGTGTTGTATGTATTCATCAATGGTACCTTTCAAGTAGGTGCCCTTGACTAGACAGACCCTGGACCACCCGCTCAGCGACCCTGTTGATCCACTCATGGCGGTCGCAACCGCCCCAAAATCCTTTGGAAATCGTGCGACGGCCAGCCCAGGCTCTTCCAGCACATAGTGCAGCCAACCCAGGCAGACAGTGGCCTGAAAAGCATCTTGGCTCAGTTCACCCTCGCTCTCAATTGTGGTCAACAGCGATGGGATGATCTGCGAGAGCCCATGCGAGGCTGTGGAGGCGGCGGTGGAGGGTCGCTGGGTGCTGTACGCCGCTATCTGCGCCTCTGACCGCGCCGTATGTGTGAGGCCTTGATGCGCGGTTAGCTTTCAGAACTGCCCGCTGGACGGTGTTGCGAACATTTTCGGTGAGGCGCATGCTTCTCAACTTTCCTGCACAGCTCAGGGACATCGCTCCAGCGGCCGGCGCACCGTGCCTCGTCCAATTGCTGGATGTAGCGCTGGGCCTTCTCGCTCTCAGGGGCATTCTGCGCTGCTGTAAGCTACCGATGCGTGCAATGACGTTGCTGGGGAGCCCGCGAACTCGACATTCACTGCTCAGGACATACATACAACCATTGTATTATGAATAGCTCTGTGGCGCTATGTACTGTCGCAGAGTGTCGACAGTCATGATCCGCAAGAAATACAAGATGCAACGACGCCTGCCATGGCCGTACAACTGTCACGGAGCGCCTCCAACAATCCCTCCAACGCAGCGAACTGGTCGCTGGACCCCTGCCATTTTAGCGCGTCGGCGGTCCGACGTTACCCCGGTCGCTCAACTTTTTCTGGCAAGAACCCCCATCAGTCTCGACGATTGATTGCAGGGTCAATCAAGGGCTGCTGATTCGAAGAGGAGGACAACATGGCGCCAATAACGTCCGAGCTGGCGACGTTGCGTGCCCTCACCTTCCGCATCTCCTCTACGCCAACAGCACAGCTTCCTCACCACGTGTCAGCGATAACTGCTTCGCTGGCCAATTGCAGGACTCTCCTGTCATCTCCTCAGACTTCAATCTCCAAATCATCGTCGGAAAGCTCGGTGGCCATCCACAAGTATCGGACCCTCCTCTCAACTCTACTTCAAGATCGCACCATCCAAGGAAGATGGTCAGCCATTGTCCTCATCAAAGCGACCGTCGAGGCGGGAGGTTGGGAGACGCTGCAGAAATGTCTTCCTTGGGTGCGCGGACTGCTAGGAATTCTCAACAAGCCTGAACCGCCGTCTTCGAAGAAGCTTTGCATCATTGTTCTGACTCGCATTTTCATCTTGACGAGAGAGTATCCTACGCTGGTCCGAGAAATTACGACACCTTCCCTTCCCGCATTCATCCAAGCAGGTTTGCAACTGGCCAGCTCAAGGACCCCTTCTTCCGTCTTGCAGGTCATTCTGGAAAGCTTCAACGAGTTATTGCCGCGTCATCCCACCATCTTCAGATCCTATCTCAAGCAGATTCATCCACTGTTGGCGCGTCTGATTACACCAACTCCTTCCAGCAAACTTGGCCAGGAGCCATCAGCCGGAGGACGCTTGGAAGTTCCAAGCAGTGTTGTAGATGCGGCCCAACGGCTATATGTTCAGATTCCATTTTGCGCTTCCAAGGGAGCGACAAGCGAAGAGTGGGAAAAGTCAATGAAGACCACTATCGCTAGCACACATCGAGTGGCGGACAGGATATTCAGGGCCGTTTTTGAGGACTGGCAACCAGCTGCAACCGAGACGAACGGGCACACCTTTGGCGATGAAGTGCAGGACCTCGATGCAGATAGTCTGGCTCTTCCAGTCTGGTCTGGGATCTTTGCAGGCAGCGAGAGGCTGGTCCATTTATTACGACTTCTTCAGCATTATCTCGCAGGGTCGACGGCGAACCCCATCGGCTTCAACATTGGCAACATCATGGATCTCATCACGAGGATGCTGTCGTTGACAGTACCTGGCGCAAGCGGAAAATCGTTTCAGAATACTGTCAAAGTCAACAATCAAGTCAGCAAAGAAGAGCGAGAGAATCTGTGGCTCCTGCTTCCTGGCATCCATGTTGCAGCAATTGAGGTCCTGCTTGTGCTAGCGCAAAGAACTTGCTCCAGCACCCTGCCGCTAGACACACTCATTCTCGACCAACTGGTATGGGTTTTTTCGGCGGAGAAAGAAAACGTTGGAACTCGAGCAGCTTGCTATCATGCTATTGCATCGCTTTTGCAGCGATCTGGGGTTGCCCTGCCCAAATCGTCTATCGATTCCCTCGTACCACTAATGCGCGCCTGCTGCGAGGACATTCTGCCTTTAGAATCAACGACTGCGCCCAAAGCAGAGACACCTGGTCAAGCCAAAGCCAATGGGAAAACACCGTCGCAGGTGACGGCTAATGCCGATAGCTTTCTCAACGCCACTGGGAAATCGATCAAGGCGTCTACGGGCCTCGAAGGACTGCACGAAGCTGCACACAATCTCCTGCCTGCACTGTTCGGTAACATTCGCGCTTTGTATTTCTCTGATGCAATGAGAAGTCGCCTGGACCGGACCGCCATCCTGACACAACACAAGGATGCTATGGTTGCAAGTGTTTTAAATCCGCCGCCCAGCAAAAAGTTCGGCAAACCTGCTGCAAGCATTCTGCCACTCATGGCACGGTCGTTTCCCGCATCACCAGACATAGAAGGTATGCTGAGGCCAAGGATGCCGGTTATTCGCCTTGGACAGCAAGACGTTGACGCCGACGGGGATGGTGAGGACGAAGAGGAGGATGACGAGATGAGTGCAGAAGAAGACGGCCAAGACGAGACGATGGAGCATGAGGAGGACAGTTTTGCGGGCGACAAGCTGGACACTATCCTCGAGATAACGGGACGGATGGACACCAAGACCGAAGGCCTGGATGAAAACGAAGTCAACGTCATTGATACGGAATTCACAGCGATTGCTACAATCACGAAAGGACTCGGGGAGGCAGTGGAAATGAGGGATTTTGACCATCAGAGAGAGTTCGGCAAGCGACCGCATGTCGATCCAGAGCCGCCGTCACCAAGCAAGCGTGTACGATTCGCTGAAGAGGTGGAGTCCACACCATCTGCGACCCAATCTTCTTCAATGCAAGAGCAATCATTGAGTGACCTTGCTCAACGTGCAGCACCGGTAACTCAGACGTCAGATTTCATGTCTACTGCTACGGCGTCGGCGATCCCCCAACTACCTCAGCCAGGTGACGAAAGGGCCGCTGGCGGCGATAGTGACGAAGACGATGTAGTATCGCTGGTGTTGGGACAAGATACAGATGAGGAGTCAGATTAAGATACAGTGTATGGTCAGTTTGAATGAGAGAAAAACTTGAAGACTTGCTTACTGTTGTGTTGAGGCTGCCCTCTGGTGAGTGCAAACGCCGCGAGCGCGCGCGCGAGCATGTGACGTCGGCCTTTCTCTACGTGCTATTTTCCACTACCATTGTCATGCGATTCACGATGTAACTCAGCTCTTCGAAAAAGTTTAAACTGCCCGCGTCGCGCTCAACCTCTCAGTTTGCTTGACAGCATCAAGCCATCTGGGCCACACCTCCGCAAACACAACCGTCGCAGATCGTGTCTTCCTCATTCGAACGCACCCACTAGTTCTCCAGCAAGTATAGCATAACATGACTCCTAAGCGCACCTCAGCCGCCGCTCTGCCATCTAGACCCAAGAAGCCTCAACCTGCCCTCAAGCCCACTCCGGCAGTCACAAAAGCCCCCCAAACGCCGCCAAACACCAGATACAATCTAGGACACTACCCGTGGGACGATTATCAGGACGATATCACTGTGAACTCCGTCGAAATTGCGCCATCGCTAGGGCGGAAAAAGCTGGTTGGTGTCGAACATTACAAGGACGCTTTGAGTCAGGCTGGAAGCTACAAGCATATTACGTATGATTTCGAGGAGTATGGGAACAATGGGAAAGCGCTGGAAGACGGCTCGGGTGGGGAAGAGGATGAAGAGTGTGAAATGCTGGATGGGTCGGGATATGAAGGAAAAGTAGAGGGCATTGATTACACCCTCCCCCCAACTCCTCTCTCCCGAGACGACTACAACAAATCGATATACCTCGCGCAAACACGCAACCCGACTGTCTTTCTGGCGATCATACGCATCGCACAACGAAACTTACCCTTCGTGGATTTTACCTCTGCGATCAACCACCTACCAAATCTTCCATTGAATGTAGCGCTTCCGAGATTACAGCCGGGCGTGTTTGTGGAAGATAACACGATTGAGGTACAGGATAGCATGGAGGCTAAGGCGGACGATGTAAACATCGCTTTCCTCCCCCATTTCTACACCGACAACCGACACGCACTAGGCTACTTCACTCTGGGCCCAGACCCCAACCCAGATTTCCCGATGCGCAAGTGGACGAAAACGTGCTTGTTCACGCCGTGTACGATGCGTGATCTTGCGCGCTTTGACATGGTTGAGTGGGTGGCGCGGAGGGTGGTAAACCGCGAGAGTGACATGGGAATAGGCGATATGGACGCCATAGGTAGCAGGCAGGGCAGGTGGTTGGAAAAGAATGTCGTGGAGGATTGGAAAGAGTGGTTGAGTTGTTGGAAGGTTGTGTGGAATGTGTGGGAGTGGAGGGTGGGATTGTGTAGGGGGAGGGAGGAGGTGAGAGCGTGAGATTAGTCTGGAATCGTAGTGTAGCGTGAGTATTCGGGGAGAAAGACGGAGAAGGGCTGGAATACGCCTGGCGTGCGATTCGAAGGGGAAATTATGAGGGACAATGATTGCGGTAACAGCCGACATCGATGTTCGGGCCGCGCGAGGTGACTGGCAAACTTTTCGAAATGCATGAGCGTTCTTGTTGCTGATTGTCTTTCCCCAGATGTGCCAAGAGATGGTCTCGCCGTGGTCGCGAAGCTGATGTCGCAGCGTGTGGGGTCCAGCATTTCCCTGGGGCAGTGACGTCTGCACAACGATGGCATCTTGTGCTTCGAGAGTGTTTCTTTTAGATGCAACTGGGGTATATCGCAAGTAGTCTCAAAGATGAAGGTGCATATCGTTTCTAGCAGTTAGCGTTCTAGGGTGCTACTGACACCAAGTGCCGCATTGGATTGCTCAACTCAACCGTTGGCGGTGTGAGAGCAGAGTTGTCACAAGTTGGGACCGAGCATGTGCAGTGCAGCAAGAAGGCAGGAGCGATCAGTCGCTAACGTTAGTGCTTCCGGACAACGCACCACTATTTTACCTCGTCTGCCCACGTAGAGGTCAGAAACTCAAATTTTCTTGTGATAGTAGAGCGATCCGAGTTCACTACCACTCAACGTAATTTCTTTCCCAGTTTTTGTTGAATGTCTTAGTGAGGAGGTTATTGCACTAAAGATCGAGCTCAGCAATGGCCTACAAGAACATTTTACGGAGGACTCCAAAAGAGAACGAGTTTACGCGCTGTGAGCAAGATGCCAAAGCCTGCAACATGATAATGCCGACGCTCTCCGTCAGCGCAATGGGGCCATGACATTTCACGTACCTACCACGTCCCCTAACTGTTCAACATGCAGAAGATGTATCCTGCAGAGTTGGGCAGATTCCATGCCTCTCGACCGGCACCCCGGCACCAAAGACCCCAAGCAAAAGATCTAGATACACGTGTCGCCCGTTGCAGCTGCTGGATTTGTCGCTCGAGCTACGTCTTCTCATCTATGGACACCTGGGACCGACGTGGAAGAAGTGTGTCGTACCCCTCAGGAACAGGTATCATGTCCTTGTCATAAACGCTTCGGTTGCAGTGAGAATACTCGCGACGTGTCGAAAAATTTACCGCGAGGCATCGATGGTCCTGGACCCCATCACGATGAGTAAGTGAGTGACAAAGAGTCACGTGAGAGATGCAGTTCACATGTACCTTGTGAACTGAGGTGGCAGGCTGACAAATGGGCTTGTCACATTCAGCCTTTCGACTTGCGAAGTATCGGGATCCTCTGCTGCTGGATCCCTTCGCCCAACCCTCCATGGAAATTATCATCGACAGTCCTGATACCTGCCAACGACAAAATCTTCCACTGAACGATTCGCCGATAGTGATGCTCGCCAAATACATCCATGGTGGGACAGCGATCATTTTGAACCGCAAGGTACAAGTGGACGTGTTCTGGATACTGAAAGTTCGTCGACCGTACTGCATTTGACGTCGACTTTCAGCAGACACTGAGACTGGCTATCAAGTTGAGACATCGGCACGATACTCAGATCATAATGCCGCCATCTCCTATGCAGATGCAATCCGAACAGGCCATGAATATGGCAGTCAACCGTCGTTTCTTAAAGAACAAACAAGATATGTACTATGCGGGTATTGTATTGGAAGACGATGAATGTTGAGATAGGGATTGAAGCGCAGATTGGGCATTTGTTCCTGCGGTATGTTCTAAGGGAAGGAGCTGACTTTTCGCTTGACTGAAAAATTGTGGCTCTCATAGATCATTGTCCTTGCAAGTGTTGCCGCATGCTACCTCTCCGTGGTCATCCGGCGTCCGTCACGTTCGCGCCCGCTCAAACAGAGGCTGATCCTATATTCTCTTCTGTGATCCTGAATAGATCCATCGTGATTACCAGCAGCGACTAAATTTTGCATAATGCTTCAAAGATACACAGCCTCATGTATAATAGCGAAGTCGATGCTATGACGTCAAAGCGAGGCCATTGATGTGCCGGTCCACAATCGGTCACTCGCAGGTTCAGGTGAAAGTGAACTAGATCCGACGAGCACTCTTAGCACGCAGAAAATCTCGTCTGCTTAAAATCACGTACCTCGCATTCCCACATCAACCAACGCTCGTCAACTGCTACATATACACCGTCGATCGCGATCACTCAATCGCCAAGCATCACTCGTTTGTCGCCGGTCACCTATACATAGCGAGGGTCTAAGCATAGGTTGGTAAAATGTTGGACAGTTTGCGCAAGTCCTCGCGCACACGCACTCGCGACACGCGACTAGCCGACGATATTGCGAAGCCCTTCAGGCTACTGGATCTTCCAAAAGAACTGCGGCTGATGGTTTACGCGACGTTGACGACTACGTGGGACCAGTGCGAAGTTCCCTTGAATCGGGAAGGAAGCTACTACGCAACGCTCATCAATCCTTCTCTTCTGGGTGTGCGCATACTGGCTACGTGCCGCGTCGTGAACGACGAAGCAGGCGCAATTCTGGAGCCGAAGCTAGCAAGAATGTTGCAATCACCGCCAACGATGCTCCTGAGCATTGAGCAGACAATAGGATTGATGGACCTAAAGAAATCTTTCTTCGCACAACGAAATATTTTCGAAAAGCTTGTTATGGCACCGAGACGGCCAGAGTTGCTGCATGCAATTGATCTTCACAGAACAGGTCACGTTACGATCGCCGAGCTTCGCACATGCCTGTGCCTCAGCAGTAAGACCTCAAGCACTGCCGTCAAAGCCATTGCTTCCTTCATGCTTCAAATAGCTGCGTTCAAGCAGCGCCGCAGATCCTACGCCACGCATAGCACGCATCAGACGATCGCTATCGCCGTTTCTCTACCCGCATCCTTCACGAACATGCTTTTTACGTTTTCATGGTCTCTATGCGTACGCATCGTTGCCAAGCTCTTCTTCGGTGTTACGCAGCCAGCAAGTGTGACAGGATTGGCGGACTTGAGTGTACTCGCAATCACGCTCATTCGCGACCTCGCGTGTATCTGCAAGAGATGGAACACTACCTCAGTGTGTGCAATGCTACATTTCCCTGACGCAGTTGCAATGTATGCCGGTCGTCAGCCTCATTTGAAGCAACTCTTCGATGCTGCTCTACAGGTCGGCGTGCAACATTTCCGCTCTGACGGCCTGGTCAACAACGGGGGAGTGTACAGACTGGAACAAGAGCAATGAAATCCAACATTGGTGCGACGACAAAGGCGAAAAGGCTCCGCCAAGCACGCGTAATGCCGGCGAACTTCTCGAATGTCTCCCGCGACTGTTCCATGGTTCTCACATTGGCCGCGACGAGCCTTCACGATATCCAGTCTACACTGGCACTACGCCATACCCCGAATTTGGGGTCGGATTTGCGGGTGCGAGTCGACGCTTGCCCACATCCCCAGCTGTTCTCCGCTTCGCGTGGTACATGGTTTGGTCGGTCCGGCATGTCACTTCTCAGAATTTAGGAATTCGCGCATCGTGGACGTCTTCGCACCGATAGCGGCACGGTAATATAAAAAACGAATCGTGGACTAGGCATGGTGTGGTGAAGTGTAAGTAACGACGATGGTGGTGGTCGGGCGGACGAAGTGCCATTCGGAGAAGCTAGCACGGAAGAGGAAGGCACCATGGCCACGTGAGACGATTGGCAGGGGTTAAATCCGGGGTTGAAGTCTAATTTGACTTTTGTCCTCTTCACATGCCTGCGTCGTGTCCTCTTTTTCTTACAAACGATTCGCACATGTGCCGCCGGCTAATGGAAGATCTAAATGAGCCTCATCTCAGCTCGCAGCCCATTCGTTGGTCCTCGGTCCGCAGCATACACTCGATGACAAGCATCGCATTGCCGCTTCCGTGGTAGCATGACGCTATGGTAGTGCCCGCTGCAGCTCCGCATTGTACCTGATGGTGTTTACTGGAGCCGGCGAGGAGCATGTGTGGTCGCATTCAGCTGTTCCAAGTACCGGGTTCACGACGGCGAGATATAAAGCGCGATGGAATCCCACGAGAATGATCAGCATCTTCACTGCCATCGCTGAAGCATCAAGACAATAGCACCATGCTTTTCACGTCCGTCCTCCGCGCTCTTCCGGCTTCCTTGCTGTTCGCTGGTGTCCACAGCGGCCCCGTCGAACACAAACGTCAGACTTCCGTTGATAGCTACGTTACCAGCCAGGCCGCCATTTCCATCAACGGTGTGCTTGCCAACATTGGCTCGGATGGCTCCAAGTCACAAGGTGCTGCAGCCGGTATTGTCGTTGCCAGCCCTTCGAAGTCAAGCCCGGATTGTGAGTACCCTATG
Organism: Setomelanomma holmii; assembly: GCA_010015745.1. Lineage (NCBI taxonomy): Eukaryota > Fungi > Ascomycota > Dothideomycetes > Pleosporales > Phaeosphaeriaceae > Setomelanomma > Setomelanomma holmii. Next base: position 40,455 of record ML978295.1, read on the forward strand.
TCCCTCGACTACTGTATACAAGCTAATCAGACATAGACTGGTACACATGGACGAGAGATTCCGCCTTGACCTACAAGGCGCTCGTGGAACGTTTCATTTCGGGTGACACTTCTTTGAGGAGCAAGCTTGATCAATATGTGTCGGCTCAGGCCTATCTCCAGACTGTGTCGAACCCGTCTGGAGGACCCAATACTGGTGGCTTAGGGGAACCCAAGTTTAACGTCGACCGGACCGCTTTTACTGGTGCTTGGGGTCGCCCTCAGCGCGATGGCCCTCCACTGCGTGCGACGGCTTTGGTGATCTATGCCAACTGGCTTGTCGCCAATGGTAACACCACACAGGCAGTGAACGTCCTGTGGCCTGTCATCGCCAACGACCTTGCCTACGCTGTCAAGTACTGGAACCAGACTGGCTTCGATCTTTGGGAAGAGGTCAACGGCTCGTCCTTTTTCACCCTCGCAGCCACTCACCGGGCTCTCGTCGAAGGTGCAGCTCTCGCAACGAAGCTCGGCAAGACCTGCGATGGTTGTGCTTCTGCTGCGCCACAAGTTCTCTGCTTCCTCCAGAGCTTCTGGACTGGCAGCTACATCGACTCGAATATCAATGTCAACGATGGCCGCACCGGCAAGGACGTCAATTCCATCATCTCATCGATTCACACATTTGACCCAGCGTCAAACTGCACTGATGCTACCTTCCAGCCCTGCTCTTCGCGAGCCCTCCTGAACCATAAGGCGGTGACCGATTCTTTCCGCACCGTCTATGGTATCAATAAGGGTATCGCTCAGGGTCAGGCTGTTGCCGTTGGAAGATACTCCGAGGATGTGTACTACAATGGCAACCCATGGTATCTGGCCACACTGGCAGCTGCAGAGCAACTCTACTCTGCTATTTACCAGTGGAACAAGATCGGCTCCATCACCGTGGACGCGGTCTCCCTTCCCTTCTTCAAGGACCTCCTTCCCAGCATCACGGCCGGCACCTACGCCTCTGGGTCCGCTACCTTTACATCGATCATCTCAGCTGTCAAGACATATGGCGATGGCTACATCGCAGTAGTCCAAAAGTACACTCCTTCGAATGGCGGTCTGGCCGAGCAATTCGACAAGAGTTCTGGCTCCCCTCTTTCCGCCGTCGACCTGACCTGGTCTTACGCCGCTTTCCTGACCGCCGCCGAGCGTCGCGCTGGCGTTGTCAGCCCAACCTGGGGCGAGAGCTCCAACAACGTCCCGCCAACATCTTGCATCCTGGCTCCCTCCTGCAGTGTCCAAATCACTTTCAACGAGCGTGTCACCACGACTTTCGGCGATAACATTTTTGTCGTCGGACAGCTCACGGAACTCGGCAACTGGGATCCGAACAGCGCGAAGCCGCTTAGTGCTAGCAAGTATACTAGCAGCGACCCGCTGTGGTATGCGACTATTAGTCTGCCCGCATCTACGTCTTTTGCGTACAAGTATATTCGTAAGACGTCGAGTGGTACGGTCATGTGGGAAAGTGATCCGAACAGGAGCTATAGCACCCCTAGTGGCTGTGGAAGCACTGCAACTGTTAGCGACACTTGGAGATAAGACAGCGCACTGTGGCTGAAGCTATAGAGTTGAAAGCATGTTGCATAATTGTTGGATACGCCTCCAGAAATCCTTTTTGTTGTGAGCACAATAAGCTATGAACTTCAGTCTCATTCGGAGCATGAATGCATTGTAACTTGTTCAACACGGTTTCGCTAATTCTAATTCTGCTTGGCGACTAGTGACCACTAGGATCAAGAATATTCATTGGAAGCCATCATGCTTCATCATAGCCTCCACCGCCTTCGTCCCCACCCCCTAGCTCTTCTCTTCATCACCTAATCCCTTCCATTCCCATCTTTCTCCAATACCCAACAAACATCCGTAATCGCCTCACATATTCTTCCTAAGATCTCACTTCCATGAAGATCCCTCTCCGTCTCCACCAACCGCACCTCGTTCGCACCCGTCCATGCCCAACAACCAGTCATCTCCTCGTACTCCTGTCTCGTCGAGAACCACATCTCCATCTCAAACCCGAACTGTTCAGCGTAAGATCAGTACTATACTGCCTTCCCCTTGCGCTAGTAACAAGCAACACAGAATGCCGATTAATAGTTGGCTCAGGCTCGTCAATGTACTGGAGTTTGATCTTCGGAACAGCATCCACAATCTGCTAATCAATTCTTGCGCCAAATAATGTCAGGCACGGTGATATACCGTAGCCCTCTAGTGTTCTGCCCGAGGTTCTCATCTCATCTTCCCTCTCACGCTAGTACGTTCTGGGCTTAGCACCCAGCTCGCGCCTTCGTACATAGCTCGCTCCTTCCATAGAACCAATACAATATGATTCACACATGTTCCATTCCTGGTCCTATTGACAAATGACCGCAAGATAGTAGTAAGGAATGGGAGGAAAGCATGGCATGCGGAGTCACATAAATTGAGCTTTTGAACTCCAAGTTTGTGTCAGGGGAATATGTGGCGGCGCCACTGGCTTTTGGGGCGGAAGGGTGCAGGGTGCAGGGTGTAGATTGGGAAGTCGTAGGAGCTTGAGGAGGGTGTGAGGAGGGGTTTTGTGGGGAGTGGTGGAGAGGGGAGTGTTGCGACGATGTTGATGAAGAGGTGGTAGTATGGGGTGAGTAGGTCTCTGAGGGTTAGAGTGCGCAACAAGCAAGCGATAGGCAGATTGATTACCGCATTAGGCCTCCAAGAACCACTATCTGGTCCGTGATAGTCCTAATTTGGTAATCAATCTGCCTATCGCTTGCTTGTTGCGCACTCTGGTTGTACGGAGTGAACATATCTGATCCTTCAACGGCCTCGGAGAGTCCTTGACAAATAACTACGGAGATAGGGCCACTGTGGTATCGCTGAAAGGGCTTTGAGGTGAAGAGATCCTGGAGGTCTATGATCAGACCTGCAACGTCCAGCTCGAGTGCTGACGAGGTCCATCGCACAGCCACAACGACTTTCGGTATCCTTCGGCTACGCATGTATAGTACGCACTTGGCGATGAAGCTTTTGAAGTCAGCGTATGCGGGTCGTGGTTCTGTGGTCATCATTTGAAGCGTTTCGTAGCTGGATGCGGGGAGAACTGGGGCGGAAGCGCTGGGCCGAAACTTATTGTCAATGCAACCCGCAAGCCCTCCAAGGACCGTGAAGTTATGGAGGCTGAGATGGTGGACGAGAAAGCGGGCCGGCTGGGAGCGCAAGTCTTCATTTGCGCGCAGAAAGATCGGTTCGTACTCGCGACGAATCTGCCGACAGGTATGGAGCAACGTCGATTGTGGATGCTTCGTGGTTAATGCAACCTCCCACGTGCTGTTAGCAGCTTCCGCCGTGGTCGAGGGGAGTTTCGCCAGATTGATATGACGATTGGAGGTTTGGATGCGCTCGTAGATCAATAAACGCAGCTCTGCCGGCAGGTCGAGGAAACAGAAGAAATCGCCGGTCAAAGGAGTCATGCTTAGGGGGGCAGTAATTATGGTAGTTGACCCAGAGTTTGCGTAATTGTGTTGCTGGAACAAAAGGCACTGTGGGGCGGAGGCGAGTTTAGATTCTTGCGGCAGGCGGGCAAGACTAGATATTTGTCGTTTGTCGCATACGCATGCTATGGCAAGTGAAAGTGAAAGCTCCTTTTTCTGACGCCAGCCAATCTGTACCCTGATTGTTCCTTAATCTTGTTCTCGGACGCCTGAAGATTCTGAGCTGGACGACGGTGCGATCTTGACGACCAACTCTATGCAATAGATGGGGCATCTACTTCTGCCACTTCCCTCTCCAGATCATCAAATCTTGGAGTGTTCTGAAGGCAGTCGTGCCCGTATAGGAACTTTCGTTCTTGTTCATCCAGTACCACCTATTCTCTACCAGACCTTGCACGCGATCTTGATCCGTAGCAGTCTTGTCCCGGTAGCGCTTCCATGGTTGTTTCCAGGATGTTGTTGTCACCCCCTGGTCTGACAAGTCGTTGTAGCGAACGTTATGGTTCGCTAGTAGAGCCTTCATTCGTTCGCCCGCAATCTGCGACAGCTCTTTTACAGCCTCTGCGTGCCCGAAAGCTGGCTCGTACTTCTTTGGAAAGTCGACGAGCAGCCATTGACAGTATTCTTCCAGATCAAGATCAAGCCTTCTAAGATGCTTGCCATTCAAAGTACTAAGGTCACTCCAAGATGCGCCACCGATTCGTACGACATCCTCTGCTTTGCCGGCACCGATCTTTTTGTCTGTGATTGCGGCGTTAAGTCTGGCCATAGCTGCAGCCCTCCTCTGGTCGTAGGCACCCTCAGCATAGAGTACGGGCAGCTCTACCTCAAAAATACCGATCAGACAATATGCTGTGTCTTCTGGTACCTTGGTGACACGTCCCTTTGCCCAAGATAATCGCTGTTCTTTACTGAAGCGCGACATTTCCAGTCCTCTGAGTGCTGATCCGGGAAGCTTTGTCATGCTGCCAATTGTAGATGCCAAATCTTCTTTGCTGCCAAGGAGACGTCCTTCCTTCGAGAAGAAGAGGATGTGGCTTGGAGCAAGCAGTTCCTGAAGCGTCCAGCCTCGCTTGAACCATCTGCTTTTCGAGAACGCCTTCTCCCACTCGTACGAAGCGCCGTCATTGCCGTCGCCAACAGATACATCCGCAAGATACACGTAGCACCGAGAAGCTCTACGATACCAGTAAAACATTGATGCCAGTGATATCTGACGCTCGGAGCTGTCCGACTTATTGATGCAGCAGGTATCAATCCAGAAGTACCGCAGGCCGTCCTCTTCCACTCGGCCCTGGCAGAAGCGTAGTTTGTCGTAGCCTGCCTTACCAGTGTCGCTGAAATCACGTTGACCATCGATCACGTCATCAAATTTGACCTCATCTTCGTCCCGGCCCCAGGTGTGAGACAGAGTAGCATATAGGGGAATTCTTCGTTCTCCAGGTGGGAAGTCTTCGAGGATCCATTTGCGAGTGCTGTAATCGAGCCGTAGAAGACGCATGATGCGAAACTCGGTTGATAGAAGAACTGTGAAGCGCAAGGTTGTAGTACTTCGCTGACAGCTGAGGAGACCACGGCGGGCCCTTTGTGCGGGGCTTGCTTACATGGCGCTAAACCCAAAAAACTGGACACATCATGCGACAGTGGGTTGTTACGCGCACATGCTTTCTTACTATTATTCGAACTCTCTGGAACTACCCGAGAGTATGAAGTAACGTATGATGAATCAGAAAGATACTATGCGATCTATGTTACTGAACTTGCTACCTTCTTCTATCATGCTTCAAGGATGCAAGCGCTCGAGCATGAACCCACGCATTGCGCTCGCCGTTCGGCACGTCCTCCAAAGCATCCCAATCGAGCTCCTGGCAGACGTGTCGCATCTTTCGAATCATTGCATACACGAATTCAATCTTCTTATGATTCTCCACAAGACGAGCGATCACATCCTCGCTAGTAGGACGATATTTCCCGTCCGTCGTACATTCCACGAGGTACTCGTGCTTATTCATGAACCAGTACCCCTCGTCAAAACCGAACTTCTTAACGCTGAAGTCAGCGACGACTTCTTCACCGTCTTTAGTCGTGATGCAGAAGATAGAATGCCACGGCTGTACCAGCTCGATCTGGTCGTAGTGCAGCCTGAATTGAGGACACGCATGTACAATGACCCAGTCGACACGAGCACCTGTAGGCTTAAGCACCTCAGTTAGCAGATCCAGAACTGCTTCGACACTGATATCGCACATATCCAGCCTCAGAACCGCGCTTTGATGTCGAGCAGGGGTCACTGGGGGAAAGCCCGTCACAGCTTTGACGCGATCTCCTCGATTTATCCCTGGGTAGTTTCGCATGGTTTATACTGCCAATCCGGCATCTGGTGACTCGGCGGGCGCCAAACGTGTTGTGATACTGCTAATGGGCGCAACCTGCGAGTCCTCCAGTCCTCCACGAAAAACTTCTCGAAATGGCACGACCAGTGGCTTGATACGTTCGGCATCGCTTCGCGCTGAATTCTGCCCGACACTTGCGTTATTGACAGTGATAGCCTCATTTCGATCTGCAAGCGGCGAACGGGTTGCCATCATTGCCTGGACTTGGTCCATCGCTGGATTTGGGTATATAATTGAGAACTGTAACGAAAGGGGTTGTCGAAGGAAGGGTTGGGTAAGGTAGGAACGAAGACTCTCTGACTGTGCGAAAAAGCCGATGAAACCCAAGAGGACCTCTTTGAAGTCTCCGATCCAACCTTCGTGCGCTCATCATGTGTTCACACAATGTACGGTGTGAAAGACCGCGAGGTAGACCGGCCTGCTGACTATTCTGCATGTCTGAAAAAGTCGTGTCCTTGGTGAAACATTGGTACTCAACCTTGGAAATTTTACTTACAACGCGGCGACCTAGTATGGGCATGGGGAGAGGTGCAGGACTGGTCGCTGCTATGGGATCTGGAATCAAGTCACCTTGCCCTTGCTGCCACAGACGAAAGGGAAGACTGCTCGGAAAATGGGTACAGTGTCGAGATAGCGACCCAAAGCAGTACGGCCTTTGGCAATGCATTCTTGCTTCATCGTGTGCCCAGGTGGCTTCAAAGGAACTTTTTCTGGCTGAGTACAAGCCGAGGGCACGTTTAGGAACCTCGAGAACCTCGCGTAGGGTCAAGGAAAAGTTCTTGTCGATTTAGTGGTCAAATACTCAAACAAACATAAAGTCGTCGCAGTGAGGAAAGTCGGTGAGGCGGCTGTTGCCATGGCTAGCGATCCAAGATACCGAGGTGGAAAAGCAATATAGAAAGTCGTAGAGGAACCATGCCCTGGGTACATTTTAGTCTGTCAGCGCCCATCTTCATCTAGATCTGTCAAGCTGAAGGTAGCTAGGAATAGTGCCAACCAAAGTGGGGAATGAGGCTAGGTGGGGGTCAAGGGACCGTTTTCTTAGCGCGCCGTTAGCGCGCCTTTTCCCGGCTTCTCCCCGCGGGCCGTCCCAACTTCTCGACCACATCTCCAGACCCTTTTGACCTTCGACCTCTGTTTTCCTATCTGTAATATCGATCATCATCATAGTCAACGCTTCGCAATTTCATCCACACAATGCAACCTCGAACAGCCTTCACTCTTGCGCGAGATGACCCCGCATCGACGTGATCCTGCAGCGTCAGCCACACATGACACCGGTGCATGGTCGAGAATTATAATCGACGCACCAGGCCCACTCACGATGCACGTTGATATGGCGCCACGCCTCTCAAGCCCATCAGACACAGCCACGAGGCGCAGAATCGGGGCTCGTGCATGGCTGAGTCCGCTGAAAGTGCGCTTGGCTTTCGTCAAATCACGCGCGATGGACAGTGTGTAACTCCAGACCCTCGTCTACGGCTAGTCGTCATGAGGAGCACAGCGTCAGTGTGGAGACCAAGCCGGAAGACTCGGCACAGTCGGTGTGGAGAAGCAAAGTACGACCAGTAGGGAACCAATGAGAAAGGCGACATAGGACAGGAGGCCTGTGAATGCTCGCGCTTAGCGGGCGCGAGTAGGGACTCGCCGGAGAAGAAGGGTTGAAGTCTGTTTGTTTTGTAGTCTGTCTCTCCGATGGTTTGTGTTGGATGTTGTCACGTCTTGCTCAAGCTCCCAAATCCCGCATATAAAGCACGCCTCTCCCCGCCTTGTGCAGATCATCACCAACAATTCCCTCACACAGCTCACTCACGTACACTCATATCTTTCTTTGAACACCATACCTTATCCGAATCACTCTCAACCCCATCATGAGTTTCCATTACTCTGCAGAAGACATCCGCGGGTACTTACGCCCCAGTACCAAGTGCTTCCTCGCTATCAAATTGGAATCATCTAAGACGTGTGAACATCCACTTCAGTGGTGTTTCGCCTCTTAGCTTTCCCTGTTTGAGCAGGTCGCACGTACCTTTACCCTTATAAGAGCGCGTGCTAACATTGCGTAGTATGTACACCTCTACTCTTTTCCTGCCTCGCTTTGAACGAAACGCCCTACGTGATGTTTCTTATACTAGCCAGTCTGAGTATCAAAATCCATCCGAGAGCGCACGCTGACTTTGTACCTCCACCTTAAGTCGACGATGGCCACATTCTACGAGCCCGTCTCCAGCGTGGCGATGGCGAGTGGAATGACTCTGAGATCGACTTAAACAACCACATCGGCAACGACAACGGTATAATATCGCTCGATGTTAACATGGCTCTGAGCTAAGTGACTTTCCAGGCAACTTCTTCTGGGATGGCGAGGGCTTTGGAAACTCAGCTCAAAACGTCTACTTCTGTAAATGCCGATATACACAGTACATGTGAAACATACACTGACTTCGTGCCTTCACTGGCAGCCATTGAGGGCGACGGCTCGGTTCCCGTTCTTCGTGCAACTCTAATCGACGGCGACGGCAATGGACAAGAGCGTGACCTCAACTTGAGTGAGCGCATCGGCAACAACGATGGCAACTTTGAATACAGTAAGTCGATGGCAATTTACTTCCGGACGATTCACTGACTAGAAATAAGACTGAGTCATGCGAGCCCTCTACATGGCAGCTTCACCAGACCGGATCCATGCTCAATGGGGAGATCCATTGAGGGCCAACGGAGCCTATTGAGATATGCGAGGCCAATTAATGCATGGCCGTCGGTGTGTACATCCCTAAGGAGGCAAATTCAACATATTATGACTCACATCTCGCTCGATCGCATCTGCCTTGTTTGTGCCTCACTGCACCACCTCGCCATCGCGGTCATCTTTGCTGTTGTGCTTTACTCCTGACAATAGTTTCTTCAATCACGTCGAAGCTGATGCAACATAACAATTTCGTCACAGCCTTGAACGACATCTCTGACATCTGATTAACAATGGAACCAAGCCCAGCCCAGCACACACCGTGCGCGTCACAACGAACAAGGAGCAGCTTCACTGTCTCTAAGCGCGATTGTCCAGGGATGGAGTTAAATATGTTCTCGCGCACATCCCAGATGTGTCTACTTACCAGATCATCCACAACCCGAAGCTCGGGGCGTCGCTACAGGTCGCAATGGACACACAGACAGGCGAAACGGCATACTTTACCGCGGAGGTTCTGCGTTATGCATCGACCGAGAGGGCAGGTGCATCCCCATCACAAGTGAAGTGGACTGGGATACAATTCCAGCGTTTCAATTGGGTGACTCTACTTTGCAAAGCATGCGCGAGCCCATGGATCCGCAGTCTTTGGCGCTGCAGCAGTATGTTGTGGCATAGTACTGTGTACATGCTGAGAAAGTCAGGGTTCGACCCGCAATTGAGGTGTTGGGTGAAGGTTAGTATTGAGTACTACATGGCGATAGGTCTCGTGGTTCATGATAGGATCCTAAAATCTACTCTCCCCTATGGTACAATTTACCCATGCCTTATGCCAAGCTACCCCGTCACATGCCTTTCTACTACACCACAATGTCTGTATAGACAGGGCTGATATGGACCAAATGGACATCAAGTGCCCGATACTAGCATACGAAGACCTCCTCTCAGCCATTAGAATGCTTGCAAAGTCAGGTCCATACCTTTCGAGGTATAAGGCAGATCCTGGCAAGACCTTCACTGTGCAGATATACACGGACGAGGAGGATCATGACCGACATATGACTGGAAGGAGGTCTTGCGGTAGAGCAGGACCGCGTCAGAGCCGGCAAAATGAGAACATTGGCTTTTTGAACGACACGACAGCCAAAAAAGTGAGAGGCTCAATCACAACAGCTACAACAAAGCCAATGGGCAACGGGGAAGCTGAACGCGACCGGACTCGTGGCCGAAAAAGCACTCAGACGACACGTCAAGAAGACTTAGGGAGATTGTCCATGCCAGGAACCGAAGAGGACAGCGATGAGATGGATCGTCATTTTGAAGATATAATTGTACCACGACATGAGGTTATTGGAGCTGGTTCACTGAGGCGATCGCATTTCATCAGTCCCTCGAAGACTCTCGTGCGTAACTACTCAGGCAAGGTCAAAGTCTTCGACACCGAACCTTCGGGAGGAAACCATCGGCAGACTCACAAAATTGAGCCGGCGGATCTAGGCGCGCTCGCGGCTCTTCGCGAGAACATTTCAACGCATTTGCTTGACCGATTGCCACTTCTTTCGGCTCTGAAATTCTTCGATCATCCGAAAGACGTCAAGTTCGCACGACTGTGTTTGCTCATTGGTACCTACAGCTGAAAAGTCATCAACAAGTGGGCATACAAGGTCTTCGCATTCCGGAAGCCGAAGAGGAGCCCGCACATGGGTCCTGCGCTGTACATGGAAGTCCAGCGTCGCGCTCCTGCCGGACGCTATGAACGGGAGAAAGTGACATGGAATGGCGACATCGTACCCAATCATATCGAACTTGAAACCTTCGCGAAGGAAGCCAGAAACCGCGCTGAGCTTTACGCTCTGATTAAGTACTACTTTCTGCTCGCGACCGAGGCGAAGCTTTTCGGTCACGATTATGACTCCATACCGATTAACGGCACCTTCGTGGATCACTTGACGAGCATCTGCAGCCACTTGGGAGAGGAAATTTCCAACGACGAACGTTCTCCAGTGCGTTACACCGACGAGAGCAAGTCATCATCAGCATCTTCAAAAGCACTGCATCGGCCTCGAGCTCCAAGTATGAAACATGATGGACTTGCGCGCTTCAAAGAGCTCCATGCGGCAGACGATGGATGCATGTCCGACTTCGTCATCGCTGAGCACGACGACAATTCTGTGCAAGAGCTAGGTGCGATCTCGTTCCAAATGGCGAAGTTGAAGAACACGAGCGGTAGCAAGTTTGCGAATGGTGTAGTATGGAACATGAAGTGTAAGGAGAATGACGGCCAGCCTGCAGCTGGTACCCAGCGCCATCGCGCTCCTGGTCTGATCGATCGGAACATTCCGAGGCGTGAGCTGCATTCAAGAGACTTTGGAGTAGTCGATGGCCATGAGATAGGTTCATTAATTAGGTTGAATGGAGTCTCATTTCGCGCAAAAAGATCAGGCCAGGCACAGCGTTCGGATGGGAGCCGTCGCGACCGTCGTGCACTGAAGAGCACATCTATTTCTTCGACCCTGATCGCAAATCGACGCCCACCAGATCGTAGAAATGATTCATTGAGCTTTGGTGGGATCGAAGCAGGAGCATAGGACTTTGGCTGGACGCATCGACAAGCGTGAGTGACACCGAAGTAAGCTTCCACATCTACGAGAGCAGTGAGGACTCGACGCGCTGACTATCCGGGCGAATGTGTGGTCGTATGCCGGTCATTCATCTCGTGGTTTAGAGGTCGTCGCTAGAGTCTCAAGGACGGAGGAAATCGTAATATAAGGGTCCCAATGTTAAGAATAGTCTTACAAGGAGATGGTGGTGTGCGTAGAGGCACAAAAAAAGCCATGTGCAATGCCAGGAACGACTCAGAATGACCGCTGTTTAGAACAACACAAGTTGGATGTAATTTCGACGTGTATATACGTACATGCTGTTTTCGTAAAAGTTACATTATTCTCATGATACTTCGGACGACCGAGTCAGGAGTGAATGCTCAGTTCCTGGAGCCGCTTGCCCGCTTGCTTAAACCTGCGAGTGATTTGTTGGTATACTCGTACATCCTGACCTCGTCTTCCTTACACAGTACCCTCATATGCCCTCCTCTCGATCAGCTTTCCGAAATGGCTATCTCTGAACCCCATATCCCGTTTGTGCCCACCAATAACCCTCCTAAGAGGAACCGCTCGATGAACAACCTACTCGTGGAGCTCGACGAAGACACAGATCTCTTGAATCACCTTCCATACCAGCGCTGCACGTTTCAGCCTCAGGACGAAATCCCTGGAGCTTTCGGCGACCGCTTGCTCTACGGCGACATGATGGACGAGAAGGGTGAGCTTTGGGTGTACTTCACGCATCTCGGTGGTGCGCAGAACTCCATCAAGCAGACGGGCGTGACTAGGATGATCACATTCTACCAGAGTGCGCAACAAGCAAGCGATAGGCAGATTGATTACCAGATTAGGACTATCACGGACCAGATAGTGGTCTTTGGAGGCCTAATGCGGTAATCAATCTGCCTATCGCTTGCTTGTTGCGCACTCTACGTTCTACACGCTCGAGGCAGCGCAGAATGGAGGTGCACCGGTCCGGATACAGAAGGTCAAGGATGCAGCGCTTGCGTCGACACCGTGGAAGCAAGCGCGCGATGGCTTCCATATTCTGGTATGTTTTTTGAATCGTGACTTTCATGGCAGTGTATTGACAACCGTAGGCGCTTGCCAAATACTACTTCATCAAGCGGGGCGTGGACGAGAAACTACATGCACCTATCTCTACAACCACGTACAAGGACGATCTTGTGAGCGCGGCCAAGGCCTACAAGGCGGCACATCAGCGACAAGAGCTGGCGAAACAGGTGGCTGTGAAAGCGTTGCAGGAACGGCTGGCACGAACTGTGGCAACACATCTCGCGAGGCATCTCGCGCTCGAACATATGCGGCTACTTCGCAGCGAGAGAGCACCGGACCACATCGAGAGTCCACCTTCCATCGCTCGCCAACCCTCGCTGTACGCGTCAACACACGCAAACGCGCACATAATTCGCAGTCATACAACAGCCCAAGTCGGCCTCACATCGGCTACTTCCCCTCTGCTTCTCCACAGCGACCGCAGTCCTCTTCCTTAGTACGTCTAACAAGCCCAATGCGCGACACCATGGTTGACAAGTATGTCGCGCTACAGGCCGAAAAAGAAGAGCTCGATCGCCAGATCGTCGCCGCCGAGACCGAAGACTCGGAGATCATGGCCGAGCTTACTGCACTCAAAGATCAGCTTCGCGTGGTAGATCAAAGGAAGTTGTCGTTGATGGAGAAGAGGGAACGGATCACTGCCGAGAAGAAAGGCTTGCAGAGCTCGTTGGGCCCAGATGAACTGTTGCAATTTGGGTTCGAGGCCGGGAGGTAGATGGAGGCTAAGCGACTCAAGCGAGTATAGGCTCGGCGGTGATGAATGGGGCACAGATGGATGTGACTTTGACATTTCTCTGTACTGTAGTGGACATACTGGAAGTAATTTAGACATGATCAGGCACTGATCTTGGCTTCGAGTGCGCATTTGGATCGAGCTTTTCCCTACAACTCTTGTGTCTTTGCAATAATCCCGTCTTGCTTCGTGCTCTCTTTCCCGACCTCACCAACGGAGCTTCCGTCGTCCACGCCAAAAATGACATCTGTACTCCCCTCGAATTTGGCAGCGATATCCTCAAGCGTGAGGCCTTTGGTTTCTACGAATGAGAAGTAGGCAATGACAAGAAATACGAAGTCCCAAGCAGTGTTGATGAAGTAGAACTTCCAGCCGAGATCGGCCATTGCGTACGCCATAGTGAACGAGGCAAGCAGGCTACAAAGCGTAAGCATTTAGGGACACGAAGTCTCGCGAAATGGATACTTACCCAAACCCACTGTCAAACATGCGAAAGACGGCGATACCAGTCGCTCGTAATTTGAACAATAACACCTCGGTAGGGTAGAGACTAGTCATGGGCGTGATGGAGAAGGCGTAGAAACCTTGGAAAAGGAAGATGACTGCGATTGTCGCATAGATCCCAGAGGTATTCTCGGTGCCGCCGAAGCCTGTGGACGTGTCAGCAAGGATGGAAGAGGGAAAAATTGCCGCGCTATCCTGAGTGTCACCAACGCACGGAACCAATCAGTAGAACTTACGCTGATGAGGCCGCCGATCATGAGAAGTGTGATGGCCATGCCACCGACCCCGATGAACGTTTGAACCCTACGTCCCAGAATATCGAGCATAAGACTGCCGAGGATCGCGACTGCGAAGGACCAGCAGTTGATGATAACTTGGACTTGGGTCTGTGTCTGTGTCTTCGTTATACCCGCTTGAGTGAGGATCTTGCCAAGATAGTACCTGTCGTGCAATACTCAACATCAATCGGAATGAGTTGTGGGTGCGTTATAAGCTTACGAGATGATGAAGTTGCCAAACATGCTGATCATTGGACCGAATGTGCACAAGATCACCAGTCTTCTCCTGTTAGCCTTGTTTGAGATGATCTCCCTCAGCAACTCGCCTAGCAAGGTCGGTGCTGCTCCATTGCTGATGGCTGAACCGATGCCAACATGATACGAGCGATAACGAACATGGCCACGTTTTGTGACGCAGCTTGTAACACTATGCCAATACTTGATACTATGACAGCGATGTAGATAGCAGGACGACGGCCAAAGTAGTCGGGCACAGGCTGCATGAGAAATGCGCCAATGATGCCCCCATCCACATGGCGGCATTGTTGAGGCCCTCGGTCGCAGTGTTGAGATGGAAGTACTCGGAATACGAAGGCAAGATGAGCAGGCCGTTCATGACGGATGAGTCGTAGCCCAGGGTCTAAAACTGTGTCAGTGACCTCTTCTACTCTTCTATCTCGATTACTTGGCATCATTCGAGGTGACTCACGGCAGAGTTGACGATGGTCACCGCCAAAAGTAGGGGCATGAGGATCCTGTGATCAGCAGGGATCATTTTCGAAACATGTCTGCGCTCGAATGAACTCGCCATGTTGTCAGTCGCCTCGAGATCTGGGATGAAGAAAGAGGTCCAAAATCCTGAAGTGCTTGACTATGCCGGCTGATCCCTGATCGATAGACTTATGTTTCGTGGTGAGCCGACTGAGTTGCAGAAGTTGGGTATCGCACGAAGGCGGATCTGCTGATGTTCAAATACTTCGAAGTCTCCGCACTCCGATCAATTGTCCTTGCTGTGCTTGTCGTGCTTCAAGAACACACGGCTGGGTCTGAGCAAGATAGGGCTCTCTGCCGTCGCAAGCGCGGAACTTATCCAGATATCATCGCGTATATATTCGAGGTCTTTTAGAAATATAATTGCTCATCGACCAATCCAGTCCTCTCGCAAAGCTCAAGACGTTCAGCACATCGGCATCAGTCCAGCAGAAGATTGCTGGGGTGGCGGACTGATGGTACTCAAAGAGGTTAGACTCGCCCGAATTCGCACGAGTGGATCCACCTGCCGGCTGCGGAGTTCCCCACCAATACCATAAAGGCTAATGCGTAAATAGTAGATTAGCGGCACGAAGAGTGGGATGGTGCACATATCGAGTAGCCCGCGTGAAGGTACAAGTCGGCCTGTGTCAGGCATTAGAACCTCATTTAGAGGAGTCAACAACACATCCAAGCTGCGACACAGCTATGTAAGTCAGTCAAAAGTTTGTATGCGGCGAAAAGACTGACATGTTAGATCCAACCTATAAGCATGCCTGCGGCGATACGAGAGTGGCCTGCGTGGCCCGAGTTCACAGCTCCTGACGCCGTGGGCGCCAAAGATCCTGACTTTCTTCCATCAAGAAGACCGTTCTTGCTGAAAATGGTGCAGATGCGCTTCGTCAAAGCTGGATCAAGGTCTGCCAAGAACTCCAGGCCGTCACCGACGAGATAGTGGAGAGACGCAACAAAATCATTCCCATTTTCGATACAGCTCAGATCCTCGCAGAAGGCTTCAGTGACGCTCAGCAAGTAAAAATCAAGCGCGTCGGATCCTTTATTTGCAGAGCCACAATTTCAGAAAGCGAGACGAATATCCTTTACGAAGACATGTCGAGGTATGTAGCCGACAACAAACAGTCTATCCAAGCTTGGCCGAAGGACAGCCCAAGTATGTTGATATTTGTCAGCATCTACGCCTACTTAGGAGTTGCGCGTTTCATTACTGATTATGTAATAGGAGGATATATATTCGCTCTCTTCGATATACTTATCAATCAACCAACTTCTTCCTCAATCCTCCTCTCTCACATGTTAACAATATTGCACAACTCTCCAACCCAAAATACGATCCGATCGCATCCGAGCCAGCCTTTCCTTGGCCTGGGGCCGCATATCGATGCTGGCAGCATTTGTCGCTGGGCCGACGCTGCATATCGTAAGGTCTACGAGGATGTCTTCCAAGGTAGGCTAGACACCCGCGACTCATTCGATATCGGTGTTCGTAAGAACGCAGACCCCGCGCTGTACCAGGCGATGGCACAATGGTCCGTTCTGCGGATATTCCAAGGTTGGACGGCACTAACGCCGACCGCTCCGCGTGAGGGTACTATCATGGTATCCCCAACTTGAAGAGTGTCATCGCATATGTGCTACTGCGCCCGCTCTTCCAGCCACCAAAAAACAAAGACGTGGACGTAATGGATCCACATACTTGGACACTGGACGATAAGACAGGTTGGTTTCCCGGAACGTTCAAGACACAAAGTCAGCGCTTGAGTCGAGCGTCACATCCGCATTTGAGGCTGGAAGAGTGTTTGGTGCCCGTGCCCAAAGTAAATGCTGGAGACACGGTGTGGTGGCACTGCGATGTAAGTCCGAGCTCCTCGCTCCGCGACCTTGCTACTTGATGCTTCAGACTAACTGACTATGGTCAAGGTGTGCCACGCTGTTGATACCGAACACTTGGGCAAGGTCAATGCGGCAGTTGCATTTATCGGATCGTGTCCGACGACGCCAGTGAATACAGACTACGTCAAGAGGCAATTAGCCGCCACTCTTGAGGGTCGTAGCCCCCCTGACTATGCCTTGGGTGGAGAGGCTGACCTGGATGAGAGGAAGCTGAAGGGCTATGCCGGTCTTGAGGGACTAAGCAGCGAAGCTCGAAAGGCATTTAGATTCCAGGCGTCTTAAAGCTGTGCGTCTTCGAGATCTACGATGCTCAATATGAGCCTCGTTCTGTAGGGTCACGTGACTAGGGTTCACCTTAATTAATGTTGTTCATCCTTTCCCGGAGAATAAGAGAAGCGTGTGGTGCTAGTGCGTTGCGCGACTTTACGCGATCCAGCAACTCAAGAGCAGCATCAAGGGCTTCGCGCTGATTAATGTCGTGGCTCACTCGCCATTCGCGAAGCAGCAGTATTGCAGAAGCGAAGATGTGAAAGGAGAGCGCCCATCATGAGCAGTGCTACCTGCCGAAAGTGAAGAATGAGCTTCAAGTCGGTCACATAATGGATACTCATGCACATACACTCAAGACACTGAAATAGACAGCTAGCCAGAATGGATCGGTCTGTTCAAGAGATATGCCGCTTGCAATCGAGGACATGAAGCTATCACATTCGTACCGAAACCGCGGGTACTCGAGCGCGTAGTGAACCCAGGAATTCCACTTCTCGTCGTAGTCGATAAGCTTTTCGCTACACGAGTGGCTCGGCAAGATAACGTCGCTCCAGCTCGCCATGGCCGGGATAGCAACTGGATCATTACAAGACATACTGTCCCAGAGCTTCCTTTCAAGCCCATCTGCGTCTTCGTCAAGGCACCTATTCCGCGGCGACCAATGCGAGCTGTGGGAAACCTTCTTGTCGTGTGTTATTGATGATGTCTGCTGCGACTGGGTGGTGCCGCGATGATGTGCTTTGATGGCTTCGACCTCGTATAGCAGGCGCTCATTGTCCCGCCTCAGCTCGTCATAGGTTGGCAACTGAGGGTTTTCTCGATAAGTCGTCACTTCACCACGGACGATGACCATCTCGCGGATACAGACTTCGGGTCGTCCGCGGCGTATGCACGTGCCTTGCGGCACGGTTTTATCGCACCTCACCTTGCGAGACGAGCATGACATGCAACTGCGAGGGGCGCGTTGCGTTCTCTGGATAGGAACGACATGGCTTTGCGACATGATGAAAATGAGCTAATCGTCCAATAGTGGCGGCTGAAATAACCCGAAGGCGTACGGACTCGATGCAACGACGGAGAGGGATCTATTGCTACGAGTCCTCCAATGTTGTCGGTGTAGGTGCCGATGCTACGCAGGCGCGACGGAGCTAAGTTGTTCACCCGAACTTGCCCGAGATAAGCCTTACCGGTCACAGTCTAGCGTTTGTTAACCCCCACTGTTCAGGGCAAGAGCCAACGTGTAAACCACATCGTAACCCAAACGCTAGAATCTGGCTGAAGTCGTGACATATACTTCCAAAGATACGACTGTGCTTTGCTGCCTTGCAACTTATCAGCAGTCGTACTCTGGATCATAGGACCATGACATCGACCGTGGTATTTCAAGGCAGTGTCATCCACTCACAAAACTCATCAACCTTGGAGATACTCGATGGAGCGACTTTGATCGTTCAAAACGGTCTTATAACTGCATTCCACAAGACTATCGACCATCTTCCTCCCGGCACCATTCCTGACAATGCCCAGGTACACCACCTACCTGCTGGAAATTTCCTCTTCCCTGGCTTTGTCGACACTCATAATCATGCCCCTCAATGGCCGATGCGTGGCCGTGGCCAAGGTCTACACATCCTAGACTGGCTCGATCAGGTCACTTTCCCTGTTGAAGCCCGCTTCGCAGATCCTGAATACGCTAGCCGCATCTACGACAGCACCATTGATGATTTCCTCCGCCACGGCATCACAACAGCCTCATACTACAGCTCGCGCCACGCCGAGGCCACACATATCTTGGCCGACACCTGCCACCGCAAAGGCCAGCGGGCCTTCATTGGGAAATGTAACATGGACCGCAATGCGCCCGATTACATCTGCGAAGTTGATGCTGAGACATCACTGCGTGAGACGCAAGAATGCATCGACCATATCCGTGATTTGCCAGGCCACGGTCAGGACGCTTCAACTTCACTGGTGTGGCCTGTAGTGACGCCACGGTTCGCCATTTCGTGTACGCCACAGTTGCTACAAGGTCTGGGCGATCTTGTCAAACAGGACCAGACACTGGCCGTGCAGACTCATTTCAACGAGGCTCAGCAAGAAATTGATGCTACGACCAGCTTGTTCCCGGAGTTCAATGGAAGTGAGGCCGATTTGTACGAGCACTTCGGACTATTGAACAAGCGCAGCATCCTCGCTCACTGCACCATCATGACCGATTACGAGAAAGAGAGAATACACGCGCTACAATGTGGTGTAGCGCACTGTCCAATCGCTAACATGACGGTTGGTGGCGGCTTCATGGTTGCTCCGATCCGAGACTTTCTCAGCCGCGGACTCAAAGTTGGGCTAGGGACGGACAGCGGTGGCGGATGGGCATCTCAAATGCTGGCCGTCATGCGCCAAGCTCTGATCGCGTCTAATGCGCGAGAAGTACTGTCAGCCGGCAAAGACAAAGCGCTTTCTCTTGAAGAAGTGTTCTATCTTGCGACGATGGGTGGCGCCAGGGTGCTTTGTCTTGAAGATCATGTCGGGAATTTCGATGTGGGTAAGGAATTCGATGCTGTCTGGGTCCGCACCACTTCTGGCTTGCAGTCAGCTATGACTCCGGTAGAGAAAGACGACACGCTTCGGACAATGTTCGAAAAGTTCGTACTTACCGGAGACGATAGGAACATGGCTCACGTTTTTGTACGAGGTCGAAGGGTAGCTGGAGCAGAGAAAGAAGAGGCATTCAAAGTGACTGAGCGCCACTGAAAGGGGCATCTTGCTTAGCCTCAGCATAATCTGACGCGCAGCAGAGCATAGCACAAAGTGCGTAGCAAGCATTCAGTCTTCTGCCATATCGTCGAGATATGCTATTTGGTCGATTCTGCACGAGTTTTCAGAGCGGGTGCAACGCGTGACGTCAATGTCACGGGAAGTCGCTTTTGACGATAAGCTGAATACGTATGGATGCGGAGCCCCAGCGAACGACAGTGCATCACACCGCCACGAATCCGAGACAGACGGTATGAATTGCAGCAGCAGATGACTTCGTCTGAGGTTGGCATAAATCCCGACTCAAGGACTCAGTAATCAGTCGCTGAAAACCACGCCTGCACCTTTTGGCGACGATTTGTCATTTTCATTTCAGGTTACACCTGAAAGCTGTATCCACGAATGCGCCAATACCCTGCGTACTGACCAGCACCTGCAGTGATCCTGCTCTGATCATTGCAAGACCATCTTATCGCCCACGGGCTAACTCGAAGATGCCGACAAGCCAACCCGCAACAACAGCTTTGCAGAAGCTCATAGCATCGTTGGGCGACCGGGCTGAGCTACTTGATCATCTGCCTTTCGAGAACGTCACGTTTCAAGCGCAGGGCGAGATCCCGCTTGCGCTGCCCAAAGCTATTCTGTTCGGCACACTGAAGCGCAAGGGCCCAATTAGTCAAACACCTCAAGTCTGGAAAGCCATCAACAGAGCGAACCCCCAGTAGGCTTTCCACTTTGCTACCGATCCTATGAGACTTCTTGTGCTGGCGACCTACTACTTCATGAAAAAGGGTGCGGAGACTGCTTACGAAATTACAATGACCTGAGTATATGAGATTGTGCTTCTCTCAATATGCGGGGATTGCCGAAGGGCCAAGAGTGAAGCACCGCCAAATGGTGAGAGCTCCATGACCGTCAAGCTCCGGATCTGCGTACCTCCGAAATACGAAGGCAATCGTGGGGATGAAGATAGAGCTACGCTGGAGATAACTTCAAGCCCCGCAGATGACAACGGTATTGGAGACATGGACAATGAAAGCAAATCCCCAATAGCTCAGGCTTCGAAAGCGGCTGTTGCAGAGCTGTTTACAGATCAGGTGCGTCTCCCTTCTGCATCCTACGTAATATTTGCTGATCTAGAAACTATGAAGAAAATCCAACAGTCGCATTCGCATTAATCGACCACTGCTTGTCCCTTAGGCGGATGACCAAACTATATGCCAGAACCTCGAAAATTACGATCGCCGGGTCGATGCACTACGACAGCATATAAGCATACTGCAGGAGGAACTTGAAGAAGAGCAATCCAAGATGGAGGCCACTATGCAGCGACAAGCTCAAAGTGAAGCGGAGAAGAAGCGCTTATGGGATGCCATGACAAATGACAAATGAAGATATCCGGCAACTGGGCAGACGAGATGTGACCAACAAACGGCAGAAACTCACATGCAGCCATGGATCAGGGCCCGCTCTAATGTAGTGAGCACTATTCAGCTCGTATTGCTTGTGATTCGCCCTCGCCAGCGCAAGCGATGATGTGATGGAAATGCAGCCCGTCACATACACTTGCCACGTTCTCAAGACACGAATAGGCGCTAAGGAGAACAGTCAATCATACAAATTTCGAAAATTTGAACAGATGAGATTGTATGCTCTAGCTTGACGCCTTCTTGGTGAAAAGAACCCGGCAGGCATGTGTTCGATCTACTCCGGCCGACTCCCTACGGCAAGCCTGGTAACATCGGAACAGCCTGGTCTTAGTTTTCTTTTTGGCATCGCCCGCCTTAACTTCAACGCGTCACGTAACGCGACGCGATTGTTTTATTTTGGTCTCTTCGTCCTGGTAGCAGCTTGTCAAACATTCTGTGCTTCTTCGGACACACCTACTGCATATCTACGATACCTGACATCTCCATATGGTAGGGGAAATGAGCAAGTGGTCCTTGGTGGTTAAGCTCAACATGTAGGTTGGCAGTACGCATGTCTGCATCATTACTGATTCTTGCAGGCCCAAGAACAAGAATCGCGCCAGCGCGGCCACAGCATCAAAAGATAATTTTAGACTGGACGCAGCAGCTTCGCCGCCGCCCAATACATCCCTCGAGGACCTTCGGCGTGTACTTGAACAAGATGCGCCTCTTCTAGACTACCTGCCGGTCGATTCAACTTATATGACGGCCGACAATGAAGCGCTTGGTGGTCACTTACGTGACAGAATTGCGCTCGGAACCATGTCGGATGTAGATGGCAACAAGAAAAGGGTTTATGCATACAAGTCAACTGCCTATTGCACGGACTCGCTTCCTGAGGTTCATTATCTTGGCTTCTACCGAGCTGGAGTGTAGAGGTATAAGCTGGAGGATATGCTTCATTCCGCAGAACTGCGCAGCGAGTTCAAGCCGGTCAAGGACTTGGAGGCGACCAAGCTAGCCCGTTTGCTCCAGGTACGCTGTCTCTAGGAAGATCTCGATGATTCCTGGCTAACAAGTACCAGTGCTTCTTCGTCATCAAGAACGCCGCTATCCCACCTGGCAGTATCTTGTCTTCGAGATTTGTCAACTCCGTACGCGCTGTTTGTCAGAGTTTCAAAAGAACCGCCGATGGTGAAGCAGCCCAGAAGGGCGCCAGAGATATGAGAAGCGATCACTCTGCCATTTCGAAGGACCGGGGAATGCTAGCGCAACCTTCCCGGCTCTGGCCGATTCACGCAAAAAGTACCAAAGAAGAAGAAACTTCATCGAAATTCAAGGTACTCATTGTGACTGCTTGCCATGGGGTTCAATTGACGTGACGAAGAAGAATCTTCAGCGCAAAGAATCGACCTCACGGGCTTCAAGTCTGCCAACGTTCCCAGTCGACAAGATTTTGAGCTTAGAAATTTGGCGGAACAGAAAAAGACTGAAGCGGATACGGCTAAGAAGGAGGTCGTTGATCAGAGAACCAAGTACGCTCAAGCGTTGCGAGAGCTAGAGCACGACCGCATCGCCAAGCGACAGGTACAGGACAACCTTCAGAACAAACTCAAGAATGAGCAGGCCAGGGTTCCCCATGATCAGCTTCTCCATGCGGCCAAAGCGATTGTCAACCTTCATCTTCAGAACAAGAGACGGAAGATGGCTGGAGATGAGGACAGTGGAGGACAAGTTGGCAACTAAGGCCTTCAGTATTCGGAATTCTGGAGACTTGTTCGAAACTCGGTTGGCATAACATCTGGAAGGTTTCACTGGGCATAAAAAGACATTCTCGAATGATAGATACTATGCGTTGAGAAGCTTGGATTCATGGACATTAGCTACTATTGACCTTGCAGATCTCGCCGTTACCAGGAAAATGTAAAGGTAACTTCAATTGGCACTCGCACTGCGGATAAGTACCTTTATCGATGAACATTTCCTTCACACAGATGCGGGTCGCGATGCAACGCATCCGTGTTGTTTTGATTGTTCGTTTGTCAAAACAGACTTGTCACCAGCGCGTACCAAAGTCGTCATAACCTTTCACGATGGCCGACAGCCGCGTCTTGCCCATGTCCACGCAAGCATTCAAGCGATCGCTTGTGATGCGACTCAGGGTCCAGTAGGTCTTTCACTCGTCACGCCATTGTAAGTTGTCCATCTGATCCTAACCGCAGACCGTCCAAGGAGCGGTATCTCAGCGCAACAGCAACCGCGAACATGAACTTGGACTCAACACCAGCGAAGCTTGGCGCCCCATCGACGTCTCTCGAGAATCTCGATACGCTCCTCGGTGCCGAAACGTATCTCCTGCAATACCTGCCAGTAAATTCGACCTATGAGACAGTTTATGGGAAAGAAATCGTGAGCGGTCATCTGGGTCATCGCATCGCGCTGGGAATGCTACTATCCGCATCCAAGGTCCAGATCCCCATCTACGCGTACCTGTCGAGCACGTTTAATCAGCATCACCTCCCCAAGATACACTGCTATGGGCGCAACATGCTCGGTCTCATGACACATGTCTCATTCGTTACGGCCGTTCTGGACGGCGACTTGCGTGATGAGTTCAAGCCAGTCAAAGAATTTGGAGTAGCTGCGATGGAAAGCCTTCTCCAGGTAAGTTCCCCTCTGGATGCACGTGGGAGGTACAAATTAACGTTGTTAGTGCTTCTTCATTATCAAAGGCGCTCCAATCCGCGTCGGGAGTGCTAGGCCAGCTCTGCCGATCAGGTTTTTCGCCGATGTGCGTAAAGCTGGCTACCGCTACAGAGAAGGTGCTCTCGGCAAGGGATTGGGTTATGAAGAGACCGACGTCGCTGGCTCTATTGCAACCGTCGACAGTGGCCGACATGACCCAGCGCCACCGCGGAAGCCATCAGCGACATCAGTCTCAGAGACGAATCAGCAAGGACCGGTTCGCAAGCCACCAACACCAAAGGTGCGCTTCACGTTGCATCGTCAAGAGTCTGGCTAACAAAAACCTTTCAAGAATCTGAAGCGCAAAGTGCCCTCTTTAGGACCGTCAAGCCCTGCGGTCTCACGGCGTACAAGCTTGGCCATTGCAGACCGGTTCGCGCTGCCCGCCTCGCCTACAACTCCAGTCACTCCTCAAGCTCGTAAAGTCTTTGCCTCTGATGTGCTAGCGACTCCCGCCACCGCGCTAGCTCCTCTCACACCTCCGATCCCGGACGCCCTCAAGCTGTTGCTGAAGATCAAGAAGGACCTCGAAGACACCAAATCCGATCTTGTTGATATCAATGAGAGCATCGTCTCTCTACCTTCTCAGCGTGATAAGGAGCTCTATCAATTCAAGAACGAAATTCACGGAGAATTGCAACGCAAACACAATAATGAAGAGGAGGCCCTCAAAGCGGAACACGAGCAGCGTCGCCGCGAGCTTGAGAAGAAGCTGAATGAGGAGTTGATTGCCCTGCAGAGGAAGCGAAAGGATGAGTTCGATGTCGTCAGGAAGAGCTACGAGGCCAAGAAGGCGAAGTATGCGCAGAAAGAACGTACACTAGAGAAGGAGAGAGGAAACAAGTTGCACCTACGCCAACATCTTCAAATGGAGCTTGAGGAGGCCGAAAAGAACGTTCCCAAGGAGCCACTGCTAGCTGCATGGTACTCGACGCGGCCAGAGCTCACGCCTCAGGCTCAGCACAAGCGCCTGAAGCTGGACAAGTCTGAAGCGACCGAGAAGGAATGGAAGTGATGTGTAGTTGCCGCAGGCAAGAGCGTCGTGGAGGCGATGGAACGACAGCCGATCATGTACGCGTGGGAAGTACAGCTACATCGGAAGGTGTTATTGGAAAAGGCGGGCAACGTCTCGAATGATCGTTGTCGTTACAACATTGGATAGACTGCTTCAGTCGGTTGCAGGGATTATATAGGGATTTCAGCAGCTGCATTAATCTCAAAGATGTCGTATTAACGATGTACTAGCAAAGCTACCGCATGTATATGAGCATGCTCACGTCGCTCAATCGCTGTTATTGCCCTAGCTTCGTCTGTCTCTGATTTAATCACGTTACTCCGCGCAACTGTAAGTAGAACGCTATATTTTGCGCTTCTTCCGCAAGATCGGAATGTTTTGCTAGCTTCCTTCATCATCCTGTTACCCATCAGGCTTAGCGTTCGCGACGGCACACTGCACACCGCCGCGTGCTTTTCGCGCCACAATACAAACGGTCTCGGCGCGTACCCAAAGCAAAATCTAACATTCGACCTTCGACTACCCAACAGAGGTATATACGTACACACCGACCATCACAGCTGTTAACAATCCTTACTTTCTACCCGTCATACATTGAGGGATGCGCAATCGCCAAGATAGCTTTCGGGCACCTGGAGTTCCAAATATGGTCCCTGCCACTACAGCGCTCGAGCTACTCAAAACTAAGATGGGCAAGGATGCCGTGTTGCTCGACCAGATTCCAGTCGACAAGGTGGAGATGGTGACTGGCCAGCGCAAGGATTTTGAATCAGTCCTTCCATACCGAATCCTTCTAGGTACCATCCCAAGCAGCGACGGCAGTACAGATCGTGACGCGTGGGCGTACCTAACCAGTAGCCTGCAAAAGGACCCTTTCCCCGAGATACGGGTGTACACCTTTCAGGCACATTCGCGCGTACCAGTTCAATGCTCCCTACAAGAGGCCTTTGAACAATGCGATCTAAGAGAAGAGTTTCGAGCGATGTCGCATAGAAAGAGGTGTCTGTCAATGGTGCTCAAGGTTGGTCCAAGATTCGTCCATATCGTGTGCCCGATAGACTGGAAGCTAATTAATTTACAGATATGCTTCCTCATGAAGGGCGTGGTGTTCGCACATGATATTGAATTTACAGAAAACTTCATCGCCGAACTTTGCCGAGCCTGCCGCAAGTACATGGAAGAGGTTGATACGCCTAGCGACCGTGACGAAGATCCGAAGCCCGAGGACCACGATCGTGACCGAAGGTCTTCCCGCAGCCTGAGACCAAAGATGATGCGAAAATCTGAGCAGCGTGGCCCTGCCGATCAGGCCTTTGATCCTCTGCCTCTTGCCTATGTTCCAGCTGCGAATAGTCTTCAACAGAAAGCATCATCCCCTTCGACTAGTTCAGCTCAAAGGAGACCTTTTCCCTACTCGCCAACAGCCTCGGCAGAACGCGAAGAACTATACCAGTCTCGTCATTCTAGCTCCAACTCCCAACGATCCGTACCCGTACCCTCTGATCCTGCAGCCATGCGTCATCTCGAAGAGTATCTTGATCTCCTCGGTCGCGAGGACGACTTAGAGGGCGAATTGAACGAGTTGAAGATGGAAATGAGCATGGTCAACGAGGGATATGGCCAGAGGCGCGTTTCTCTGAAAGACTACATTGACGAACAACTGTCACATGTTCATAGCGTGGAGCAACGACAAGTGTTCGAAGAGATCACGGCTATGTACGATAAGGCCAAGGCTTTTGAAGCGGAGGCAACCCAACGGATGAAGTCCAAACAGCTTGCCGAGGTTCAAGACCTGAAAGTGCAGTACACGCAGGTCAAACTGGAGCAAGAGCAGCGATACCAAGAGCTGCTGGAGCGCGAGGGGCAGAAGCTGGAGATCAAGAAGTCTCTGCGGAGTGAACTCGAGCGGAGGCGAAGCAGTTTCACGATGGACCAGCTGCTGGACTTCATTCACAAGAAAGAGCGTGCTAGCAAGAAAGTCAAACTCGGGGATGCTGGCGAGCCTAAGGATGGCTAGTACTGGCGAGCTGTGAAGTAACTGCAGAGACTTGTATCAAAGTAAGTGTAGCGACATGTCGGGAAGAATGTTCGAAGACCCATGATATCAGAAGGACCCACGGTAGCAGGAAGGATCTCCAGTAGGGTTAAGAATCTGAACGCAGAAGAGATTTCTGCCCGTATTCACATTAGTGTGGCACATTGTTCAAAAGCGCAAAGGACTTGCGTTATGAGTGGCATCTCACCCATTCATCTTCGTCTGCTGCTTCTCTCTCGTGTGTTCTTCCTTTCCTATCGACACGTGAGGAACGCGTGCGCACGTACCATCTCCATCACTGTCGACACTCTCGACCAGGAATGACATCGCTCGACCAGGAATGACATCGCTCGACCAGGAATGACATCGCTCGTCTGCTTCCTTTTCCATTGTGACTCGAACAAGCGTTCTCTATATTTTCAAGTGATTGTTGGTTGTGGTTCGGTCTATGGGCGCGCTGCGAGTGACGAGCTCATGGTTTGATCTAGTGTTCCTGCTGAATCATTGCGGTTTCCTCGACCTCACGCGCCCACTGTTCACCTCTCTTCTCAACTTCAACACCGTGCCGTCAGCGACCCGACGTATGCCGCTCAACCGACAAACACAATACATCTTGACGAGATTGAGGGCAAAGCTGAAGGACTATGGCCTGGTAATCGTCCTTGACTCGTTACCACCTACGCACTCCTTGGCTTTCCACGACGCCCAGAATTCGGGTAGTGCGGCTCTAAGAGCACGTCTTGGTAGTCGCGCGGGCGTTGATGGCAGTCAAGCGGGATCATGGGCGTACATCTTGCACGAATCGAAGGACATGGTTCCGCCTGTAATTTTCCGGGACGAACTCCAGAACGAGTCGGGCACGTCGCAGTTCTTTCCACGACCTGCAACGTCATTGCTGCGCAAAGCAGATATTCTAGGGCCACCTTTCTGCTTTTTACAGAATGATCCACACGAAAATGTAACGAACATGCGCAATATGCTCTGTGCGCTCGTGCTTTACTACACACTCACGGCAGGGCTGCGCAATCACGCGTTAAGATGAAGCTTGTTCGACACTAGCCTCATCCAAGCTCTTCGATATATTGCGAGTCGACCGCGATACCGGCGATGGCAAACCATGCAGCTCAGAATCGAGAATGGTGGGATGGGTTGTGTTGAGTCTGAAACCGATGTCGAAACAGATGAAGCTCGGCCGGCAAGCGAGCCTGAACAAAGACGCAACAGCGAAGCAGGCCAGAGTGCGTAACGCCGCAATATCGTCATTTTCAACTCGAATGCTCACCAAATTTGCAGGTCATACAGGACCAATACACTCTTTCGGAAGCTCAATAACCGTCCGGCCTGGGACAACACTAGCAAAGTTGCAGAGCATATTAGCCGACAGGTGGCGATTGCTCGATGCAATCCCGTCTAACCCAATAGTAATTGAACCCCAGTGACGCCTTCTCGAGTTTTTTCCCTCTCCGTCTACATCTTGGTACATCTCGCGATCTCATTGTGTACGTATACATTACGCTAGACGGAAAAGGCACAATGAAGATCATTGCACACGAGCGTGGCGGAGACCTGACTTGGACTTTCAGCAATGTTGACGGAGTGGAACTCTACGAGCCTTTCGCCTTCCTGATGCGAAGCAGCAACAACGATCTCCATACCAAAGGCAATAGCGTTCGATACATGGTGTACTACTACTTCATGCTTGCCGAAAATGCCGGGCTCACCGAGAACCCACGATTGCGGGTAACTCCTGGGAGTATGGTGCCCGTCTTTCTCTCTGCGTGTAGAAGCATGCAGAAGGCCAGGTATACTTGGCAAGATGGACCGGCACGTTCGGGAACACGAGCCTCATCTGAGGATACAGCTCATCGTACAAGTGAGCAGTACTCTTGCAGGAGCGAGAGCCTCGTTATTAAGCTGAGGGTACACCCTGAGGTTCTGGCGATCATAAATGGCCTCCCCAATCCAAGCCAGCGCACCAAAATTCCAGATAGCGACGACGAAGAAAGCGGTGTTAACGGGGCTCAAGCAACAACAAAGTTCCCTCCCAATGTCAGCGCCCCGTGCCAGCGGTTGGAACTCAGCCACCTTCGCAACAACAAAGCTTCAGTCGTATCGATGACGTCCATGATGGCATGTCGCGTGGCGAAGGACATCGAAATGCGGACTTGCTAGAACATCAAGGCTTTCGGAAGTCGTCGCATGATAGCGGGGTTGCGTCTAATCGGGTGTCTCCAGAAGTACCAGAATTAATCAGTCCATCCAGTCCAGGAAGTCGAGCCAGCACAATCAGCCGAGGCAGTCCAATCAAATCAGCCAGTCCAACTAGTCCGAACAGTTCAAACGATATAGCCAGCCAAGTTGGTCCGACAAGGCTAACCAGTCCAAACAGTCCGAATAGCATGTATTCCCGCCCGATGGATCTCGATGATGACTCAGGTTTTTTCTTCCCCAGGCTCCCGAAAACCTCAGCAACGGGGTGTCTCAGTAAGCAGCATCTCGAGTAGCGCCGAGAAGGATCTCTTGCGGTCGCAGGAACCTGCAGAGCTTCTAGCACATACGAACGTACCAGCAGCGAGCTTGTCAGAGCCTTCTCAGAATATCCGGAACCTCCACCAAAATTCACACATCATCGTTTTATCCAGCGATGATGACAACAGTGCTGTAGCAGATTCTACTCAATTCGAGATTGAGGAGACGCCAGAGATGGAAGAGATATTGCTCCCGCATCGTGAAGGCTTTCTTATTACAGAGGATGACGGCTTGTACCTGCCTCGCAGTCGTAAGAACACGCGACAGAGCGTCCACGATATCCGCAATGAGGATGATGTGCTGCAGGAAGGGGATGGTCAAGCATGGAAGACAGCCCCTCGTAGACGCTCGCACAGTATACGATCGCGACGTACGCCGAGTGGGCGGTCAAACATTGGTGGTACCTAAATTTTGGTGAAGGCGATCACGTCAGATGGGAACTCGCGAGTTGGGGAAATGCACAACGATACAACGATGGCACGCGTGTAGGATATAAATGGTTTTCCCTTTAAGCAGCATATCAGCACACAGCTGAAACACGTATTGCTCACACTTGGCAACAATCCAGCTAAGCTTGATAGCTGGCTGGCTGGCTTGAGGCTTGAGGTATTCAATCCAGCCAGCCAAACTGTTAGCAAAAGTAGAATCAAGCCAGCAAGCCGCAAGCAGAAAGCTTGAAGGCTTGATAGGCTTGATAGGCTTGATGTGCGGGCAGGCAGGCGGGAGATAAGGGCCGCGATAGGGCGTGAGGCGATTGATTTAGCAGTAAAAGCCATCTCACGATACTTTCTTGGTGTTGAGTTTTTATTGTTAGTACTAGCGCTCCGCCAGCCACCTAACGCGTTCATCCCATATGCTTGCCCACCTATCTCAATATTGAATTCTCCACCCACAATTAAGTTCTTGGAGTCGTTATTTCTGCCTCATGATCACCGTCGCCATGCCGCCCAAATCTACCAACAAAGACGCGAAAAAGCGCACAAAAGCTGGCCCTTCTGGCCTAAACAAGCGCCCTCGCGGCACTGCCAGCCAGCCCATCAATGTTGACTCCCAGCAGTCATCTCAATCGCCACCTTCTCCTTCTCCTCCACCTCCACCTCTACCCATCACGAACGTCCTCCAGGCCCTAGCGAGCGCGTCCCAGGCCCCCACATTTGAAGCGCGCGTTCGAGAGTTGCAACCCAAAGACACCATTGTCGCGCCCGCTGAGGGCAGCAAGCAGGCAACTGCTGCAGCTTCTGAAGCTCCCGAAGATGAGGAGGATAAGGAAATTAACGCCTTCGACGCTCATCTCATGGACAATTACGACGGCCTTGATTGGGCGCGTTTGAAGAAGTACATGAGGCCTCTTGCAACCCACAAGTTTAAGAAAAGCTGGGTCTATCGCCATGGCTATTGCGTCGTCCAACGCAGCAATCCTCACCTCGTCTTCTGGGTTTGCCACCGCTGTTACCGCATAAAAGCTACCGATCAAGGTCGTGGGATCCTCCAAACAACAAAGGCTATCTCGGCTGCCTCGCGCCACCTCAAGCTCCATAAGATCTACAAGCCTGGCAAAGCTCCAACGGAGAAGCTCGAAGTTACGGTTTACGGCAAGCTGATTAGCAGCAAGCAGCGCGTCTCACAAGCCGTTGCCAACGAGCTTGCCGGCTTCAATTATCACGAGTTTCGACAGGCCGCTGTAGGCTGGCTTCTCGAGAATAATAATCCCATCTCTGAGTTCGAATTGCCCGCCTTTCGCGACCTCATACGCCTCGCCAATCCACTCGCGGAGGACGCGCTTTGGAGGTCTCATCCCAGCGTCTCGCACTACGTTGTGCGCCTCTTCGACTACCTGAAGCCGCTGGTTGTCCGCGAGCTGTCACGATCTCTGAGTCGGATACACCTAAGCTTCGACGGGTGGACGACAAAGGGCGGCAAGAAGGGCTTTCTCGGTATCGTTGCCCACTACGTTACGGCAACCGGCGAGCTCCAGGACCTGCCTATCGCGCTGCCTCAATTGACGGGCTCCCATTCAGGTGAGAGGATGGGCGAGATCGTCCTCGCAACGCTGTGATCGTTTGGTATTGGCGCTAATAAAGTTGGCTACTTTGTACTTGACAACGCAAGTAATAACGATACCACAGTCGACTTTCTCGCCCGCAAGCTCAAATTCAACAAACTCTATCGTTGCCTCCGCTGCGGCCCTCACACGCTCAATCTTATTGGCCAGGTGCTTCTTTGGGGTAGGAAAGCTGAGGCTTTCAACAACGACTACACGACTTCCAACCTTGATGAGGAGACGCAGCTCATAAAGGACTGGCGACGCGATGGCCCACTAGGCGTCCTCCTTGGTGTTGTTTCGTACATTAAGACGCCGCAGCAGTACACGCTTTTTGAGAAGTTTCAGCGACTCGCGCACGACGAGCTGCCCACCGACGCGCCCGAAGACGCCCGCAAAATACTCGAGCCTATCAAGCCAGTTGTTACCCGCTGGAACTCGTACTTCGATTGCTTTGCGCGCGCCGTCAAACTGCAGTCTGCAATTAACGCCTACGCCAGCCACCACATCAATCGCGTTCACAACGAGACTACGTACGCAATTAGCAAGGGCAATCAGCTGCCTAATTGCCAGCAGTGGATGAGGTCGAACGGGCTTACTGCTGACGATTGGCAGGTCGTTACTGAGTACATGGACGTTCTCAGCCCATTGAAGGAGTGTACAAAGCGCCTCGAGGGTCGCAGCAAGGCAAAGGATGAGGATAAGGATGAGGCTATCAACGACAGCAAGCCCGGCAGCTTTGGAGCAATTGCTGAGATCATCCCAGTGTTTGAATACTTACTTACTACACTAGAATCGCGACTCCAAAGCTACGACGACGTAGTACACGACACGCACGACGAAGCGCCCGAAGACCACCTCGCAATCAACCTCCGCGCTGCAATCTCAAAGGCGCGCGACTACTACAACAAGCTTGATAACACGCCTGCCTATTACGCTGCTACGATGCTCCATCCTCGATACAAGAACTACTGCGATGTGGCATGGGGAGACCAGCCAGGCTGGCTAGAGTTGAATAATCGCAATTTTCAAGCACTGTGGGCGCAGTACCGAAGCTTACCAAAGCCACGCACACACACAAGGGCCAAAGTCAATAATATCGACGACGCGATCAACAGCCTAATCGATCCAAACAGGGCAGTTGACGAGGAGGACGAGTTCAATATATGGAAGCGCCGCGAGCCGCAGGTTGAAGCAGGTAGCGACAGCGCAAAGTTCCCTACAAAATACTGGGTAGGGCTGCAGGATCGATACCCTAACCTCAGTAAGCTTGCGCTTGACGTACTCTCAATACCGGCTTCAAGCTGTGAGTGTGAGCAAGTTTTCAGCGAGCTAGGCGACCTGTTAGAGCCTCGGAGACGGAAGATCTCACCGGAGCTTTTGGCAGCGATACACTGCAGCAGAAGGTGGAGAAAAGCTGGGTTTGGCAGCAGCGAGGTCGACGAGAAGG
>ML978296.1:0-13159 GCA_010015745.1 Setomelanomma holmii
AGGCAAAATAAATTCCTTGTAATAACAATTTATTATTGATTTATTGAACAGCTAAATATTTCAGCCAAGTCATGCAAATTAACGAGAGGTGCGCGACTTACGCAGTCCAGACGCTGAAGGCGATGAGCATACCCACTGCCGCTATCATGAACAGTTTTTTGCGGCCAAGACGATCGACCATAAATGACGAAAAAGCGATTGCTACCAGAAACGACTAGACTTGGAGGCCTCCGTTGATGAGCGACGGATCGTAAGACGCAGTTATCCCAACCGAGTTCAAGATGTCGTGTACATATGTAACGGTACGGAGGGGGAGGACTGCGCTGAATTGACTACTTGAGGTGGGCGGAGCTACATACATAGACTGCCGTACATGAGCTATCCCAACTCGTACTAGAGTGGGTCTGGGCAAGGCCCAAACCGTTACAACATATAAGGAGACAAGGCCGTTGCTAGAAGCTTGCGAGAAGAAAGATAGATACGAGGAGTATAAGCGCGGTTCGGTTGCGATTACCGGGCGTTCGAAGGAATACAAGCCATCCACTTTTCGCAAGCTCTTGCTCGAGCTATATCGTCTGCTGGATCTCGTGAGATTCGCGCTTGCAAAAGTCATCGTCGAGATTACCATTCGCATGGCACTTCGTGTCGTCAGCACGTTTCTAGCATCGAACAACGTCTTGTACCTTAGCCAAGACCGTGAAAGCCTCATCATGCCGGCCACGCGAGCATAGCCAGCGCGGACTCTCCGGCAGGAACCAAATCCCAAAGACTTGTACCAGTGGTACGAGAGCCTGCAAAGATGTCGGAACGATCCATGATACATCAGTGGTATACTTGATCATTCCAAAGACTGTCCATGCTGCGATAAAGCTGCCCATGTACCACAAGGTGTTGTGCATAGTCGTCAGTTTGCCGTGATGCTGGGGATGGGTCAGCTCCATGATCAAGAGTGGTGCGCAGCCTTGTGCGATGTTCGATCTGGAAAGAGGCGCTGATTCACACCGGGAGCGGCCTGGAGCACTACTCCTACGAACAGTATAGTGAGCCCAAGAGTAATACCCATCCTCCGTCCCAGCCGATCGGCGATGAGAGCCGCTGATGACACATCAGCAATCCAGTCCTCAAGCTCGTCCAGAAGTACTCACAGAAGGGCAATGGGCAAATAGCGCCGACGGTCTACATCGCATTGATCAGGCCCATCCTCGCACCTGAGGAATGATGGAAGTTTTCACTTGTCAGCTCTGCGAAAGAGGTTGAGCGGTATGCAAACGTACAGTGCTGTCATGGGTTCATGGTCTGGAGCCCATACAGCAAAGAGCCATCATAGCCATTGATGGTCGCTCCCAGGAACAGAATTGGCATCAAGAGGTATAGATTTCGCAGACCTGGATCTTTGTACCATGTCACGTCGGGTAGGTCAAAATGCTCGTGTTCGAGGGGGATTTTCTCTGGACTATCGAAGGTCGCCATTCCATGTGCCTCAACAACACGGGTTGAGGTGGTGTTGTTCATGATGTCCTGAGGAAGAGTAATCCGCAGAAGAAGATCCTCGTTGAATTGAGACGTGCAGATTGAGCGACGCTGGGCTCTTATACTCATGGCATTAACCCGGGCTTGTGAACAATTCTTGAGTTCAAGACTTCTACGTGCTTGATCCCATAGCGTCAGCCGCTAACTGTAGCATCAGATCATTATCGCTCCAGTCGCCAGCATGTCAACCAGGACTGAATCGTGGGGAAGCTCGGCTCCGACTCCTACGCAGTTTGCTGGGTAAAATGAGCCAATTGAAGTTTGCCAATGCCGGGCCCAGGTGGTTGGTGAGACTTTTCCGCAGTGGCGGCATCCTGCAAGCCAAGATCGCTCGCCCTAAAAAAGGCCGAGCTTCTTTGCCGTGCGACTGCATATCAACCAATGACAAGCGTCCAAAGCCGGATCTCTTTTTCATGCTCCACAAACAGCGTGCTTGCATGCCACCGGCTCTACTGTGCTGGGCGGCAGAAGAATTGGGTATTTCCTCACGCATACTTCAGTCTTCCATCTTGGGCCAGAGAATCTCGATATGAACTCTTGAGAGCGCCTATACGATTCCTTCCCACTCTACATCCCAAGTCTCCTTCGCCATGGTGTCCGTTCCGAAGATACCACATCCCCAGCAGTATGGCACGACGAAGCAGCGGAATTGTTGATGGCAAGCCATTTCTGATGCTTGGATGAGAGTTGCAAAACTCGTCAATGTCATCAGCAGGATACATGAGCGAGATATGGCCCAAAATGGTCGCCACAAACGTCAACACCCTTCTTGGGTGCGTTCCATGCGAGATGATTGAGCCCGAAGAAGGCCAATTCGACTCATCTGAGCTTGACAAAGTCATCTTGGGCACTCGGGAGCATGGCTTGCATCTCATACTCTTGTGGTTTGGCACGTGGAAAAATGGTCAGTATTGCTGCTTCGTTCGTGTGCGATGTCGATCGGAAGCATTGACGTGTATCTAGGAAGATCAACATATGTGCCATCGTGGATCAAGACCAATCCATAACGCTTCCCGCGAGCAGAGCTTCGAAAAGCAGGCGGTGTGGTTGAGATTGCGGATGTGCTTTCGCTGTTTCACAAGCAGAACAATGAAGCGGATGTCAAAGCATTCAGAACATTGCTATCTCACGTGAAAGAGATAGAAGAGGGGCACAACACCGTATTGATGGTTCAAGTCGAGAACGAAGTTGGTCTTCTGTTTAACAGCAGAGACGCAAGTCTTGCTGCCAACAAACAATTCAACAAAGCTGTGCCCTCTGATCTCCTCAGACTTTTGGCTGAGGACTACGACAACCTGAATGCAGATGTGCAAGCCAACCTAAGCACGTTCGTCGCACCGTCCAAACCTCAATCAGGCACATAGGAAGAGGTGTTTGGAAAGGGTCCCAAGACTGACAAGCTGTTCATGGCGTACCACTGCGCACTCTATGTCAATCGTGTCGCCGCAGTAGGGAAAGAAGCTTACCAGCTATCACTATACACAAATGTCTGGCAGAACTATGCTGGCGACGATAGCGATAACGATTTCCCAGTCGTTGTGGGTGGAGGCGGTATGCCTGGCGACTATCCGTCCGGAGGTGCGATAAGTGACGTGTTGGATATATGGCTCCAATTCGCGCCGTCACTCGACTTCATCGCGCCAGACGTGTATCTGAACGATTACTCCAGCTCATGCACAAAGTATCGCTATAAAGAACAACCCGCTCTTTATACCAAAGCAGCGGAGAGATGAGTACGGAGTTCGGCGGATAAGGGCTGCGTACGGAACGTTTCAAGCGCTAATGGCGAGTCCATTCGGTATCGACATGCTGGAACCTGCAGATAATCCTTTCACGAAGCACTATGGTCTTCTCGATTCCGTTTCACAGATTGTGCTTGATGTGCAACGGAAGCCCAAGTCTTCGGTTGGCTTCTATTTCGATGATCTTCCCATTGGGTGGAAGATGGGAGAGGCCGACCCTACGAAGCCATACAACGCTACCTTCGGGTCTTGGACTGTCACGACATCCCGTTGCTTTGTCTTCGGCAAGCCTGGGGGCGGGGCACGATTCCTGCTGCTCGGATGGGGATTCCAGATTAGCGTACAGTCAACTGAACCAGCGACAAAGTTCAACGGCATTTTACGCTTCGAAGAGAAAGTTGTTGAAGAACGAGCAACGGGTAAATTTGAGGACTTTGAGGACTCTTGGAGGCGATGAAACCAGGAGTGGTGCGCAGGCGATGATGCCAAACGTGGATCCGGATTATAGAGGGTTTCCGATTGCGGTCACGATTCCGGCACGAACGGCGATTGCAGAGATCGAGTTCTATTCGTTCTAGGATTTTACGTCCTTGCAGTCTTGTGGCTCGTTGCAACAGGGGTCGTATGGCGATTGCGCATCCTACATGTCGGATGATCGTTTGACTATCCCAGTATACGGCCTTGATTTAGATGATGCTGTTTGTGTATGGTAGATGGTACGTAGAACTTTCAGCGCATTTGAAGGAAGTGCCCGTTTAGTTAAACGCGGAATGACGTCAACTTTGGCTATCTAGCAAGACTATTCGAAACCCTCGGGGCCAGAACACTTCATCGAATACAACTTGTCATTTAATATTCTTAATCCCCAGTTTCCGCAAGCGCGAGCCTTTTCGCTCGTGAACCCTGGACCGAGTGACGCTGCTACAAGCGTAGCGTGCGCAAGCTCAACACGAATGACGTAGCACAACCGCGATCTTCGACATGCAGCAGCACATCGTGTAAAGGCACACCATCGTTAACCACAACCATGAGTCAGGCCCACCATGGCGAGCGCTTATCGGAAAAGCACTTGCAGCAATACATGCTTTTGCGGGTACAGGCATCGAGCCAATTGGCTTGTCCTCATTATGCTAGCCTACATAATCTCGGAATCGGCCGAGCAAGCATGGTAACTTTGGAAGTATTATTCCATTTTGAGACTAACGTTACCGGTAGCAATGATCCACAAGTCACATCCTTGTGCTCGAAAACTATAGCAGTCCTGTTCGTAAATTCGTGACGTCTGTGCATTCGCGCGCAGACCTTTCCAA
This sequence comes from Setomelanomma holmii, assembly GCA_010015745.1. Classification (NCBI taxonomy): domain Eukaryota; kingdom Fungi; phylum Ascomycota; class Dothideomycetes; order Pleosporales; family Phaeosphaeriaceae; genus Setomelanomma; species Setomelanomma holmii. The sequence continues at coordinate 4,583 of ML978296.1, forward strand.
GGTTGCGCGTGCAGCATACTCACCATATTCAGCAGCGTTGATCACGTTGTTGATAGAGCAGTTCCTCGACATAACCCATTACCAAACCCCAACCTCGCAGCTCGATCTTTGGGAGGGCGAAACATCACGCATCCGAACATCTTCGTGCCTCTCGACCATGGCTCCTCATGCTATACACTTCATTCGCCACGCCGAAGGCTATCACAACCTCTTGGAGGATGAAAGCATTCCAGATCCAGACCTCACTCCACAAGGCAAGACACAATGCCAAGACCTTGCGAACGATTTTCCGTACTTCGATCGCATCGATCTCGTCTGTGCAAGTCCGATCCGCCGCGCTATCCAAACCGCTCTCACAAGCACGGAACCCTACTTGCAATCTGGCAAGCACAAAATTCTCGCCCTACCGCTGGCTCAAGAAGCAACTGACAAGCCGGCCAACACGCCCAGCGATATCAATCGGCTTGTAGAGGAGTATGGTGAGGTAGTCGACTTCCATCTTTGTCAAGATACGTACTTCGACTACAACACCAAGAAAGGTAAGTTCGCGCCCAAACGAGCAGCTTTGCAGGCGCGTGCGCTAGAGCTACGCAAGTTTTTGCGTGATCGCGATGAGCATGAAATTGTGGTTGTGTCGCATGGCAACTTTTTGCACTATGTCACTGGTGACATAAACGACGACGGCAGTGAGGCGAAAGGGTGGTGGAAAAATACCGAGTTCAGAAGTTATCGCTTCTTCCCGGTTGGACACGAGGAGGCGTTGCTGGAAGAGACGGAAGAGAGCGTGAAGATGCGCGAGGCGAGTGGACCCGGGGAGGTGAAAGGGTCTGCGGAGGTTGCGAATATCTAAGCATGAGAGATTGCAAGGTCTCGTCTCGACTTGGCAGGCGTTCTGCTCAAGATACAGATCTGTTATGATACTGCGGGATCCGAATAGTGCGATGCCTTGTCCGGAGCACGGGCGAATGCCGGGCCGCGTCCCGAAGACTGCACTTTCAATGATGTACGGTGCTCACGCATATCGTAATCGTATGCATATATGCCAAACGTCAGCCAACCTAATGTCACGGTAATTCAAGCCATTGACAAGGACGAGATGACTGTCCTCGCGGACATTCAGAAAGACTGCTTACTAAACGGAGTGGCCGTTGACAAAAACTTCGCAGTACAAGCTCGAGGATTTGGCCAAGGAGATGATTCTATCTGGACTTCAGTCATAGCAATCACAACGCATGTCGCAGGCGCCAATACCACACGAAACGAGTTCAATAAATATTCTATTGCCGTCGCATCGTCGAGTATACCCGTGGACAATCTGTTGAGTTCAAGATACGATGCCATCACTCCGAAGTCAATGCCGCAACGGTTTGACCTGCTTCGCTCAAAATACACACTACGATCGAGAACGCATTGTTCAGATTCACTCTCGATCGTCCTGTGGATGTCATCCTGGAGATCAACGACGATAAATGGCAAGCTCTACATCTATTCGTGAACGAGATCGATCCTGAAGCGCCAAGAGCCGATAGCGAAGGCCTGTGTTATTTCGGTCAGGGTGTCAATAACGGTCAGGCTTGTGATCGAATCCGCGATGGACAGCTGGTCGTTCCCTCGGAAAGAAGGGTTTATCTCGCAGGTGGCGCATTCCTGACTGCGCAAGTGCTCTTCACCAATGTGGAGAACTCAAGCATCCGAGGGCCAGGCTATATCTCCTGATTAGGAAACGTTTATGCGCCATCAGCTTCACAAAAACCTCGAGAGCTGGATGGAGGAGCAATCCTTATCGAGCGATCGAAGACAATCCTGGTGGAAAGCGTCACTTCACTCCGCTCCTTCAGCTTCAGTCTACCTATTGTGGAAGGTCAAAATGTTCATATCGATCGCTACCGCTCGTTCTCTGGCTATGGCAACGGTGATGGCATTGATCTCTTTTGTTGTCGCGATGTCCTGATCGAGAACTGCTTCCTCCGGAATTCCGACGACACCATTGCCATATATGGTCATCGCTGGGAGTACTTTGGGGATACAAACAACATCCGCATTCAAGGGTGTACACTGTTGCCTGATATCGCCTATCCAATACAAGTGGGAACGCACGGCAACCCTGCGAAGCCAGAGACCTTCAGCAATATCCACGTCAGCGATATCGATGTTCTGGACCACGAGGGAAACCAAATGTGGTACCAGGGCTGTATTTCCCTCAACGCGGGAGACGAAAATCTCATACAGGACGTTCTCATTGAGGATGTGCGAGTTGAGAAAATTACGACGGTTCAGCTCTTCAACATCCGCGCCATGAAGAATAGAATATGGACAACGGCACAAGGCCGAGGAATAAGGAACGTGACCTTGCGTAACATCGAGCTTGATCTCGACCGCTCGAAGCTGGTGTATCCATCGCAGATTCTGGGCTATGACTTCAGCAGAAAGGTAGAGAACATTTCCTTTGAGAATTTAAAGATCGGCGGGAAATGCATTCAGGACGGCATGGAAAAGCCAAGATGGTACATGGTGTCGGACTATGTGCCCATGTTTTTGAACGAGCACACCGACAATGTATCTTTCGAATTGATAAAGGAACATCTGAAGTCAAAGTGGCGAGTGAGATCATGTGTGCGGAGCGTATTGACCTGGTTTGGGAAGTCGTTGACCACACGCTTGATTGCGAAGGCGTCATTCCAAAATATTTGTCTTCTGGTCAATGAGCTGGTGGCATCTTACTGTACAAGAAGAGAGGCGCTTAGACATTCGTCCGTCTTGCTTTCAAAGTCAAATTTACCCGCCATTAATTGTGCATTGGACAATCGTGACCGTCTTATGACTTTTTCGTTCCGCAGACCTCAGCGCAGTCATGACGCGGTTCCAAGGTTGATTTCATATTTTGACACCCTCATATTCTCATCAAATGACATGCAGCCACAGGGAAAAGAGAATTTCTGGTTTCCTCTGGTGAATGTGACTTCACCAGGATGTGGGCTGACAACGCTCAAGGCTCGGTCGCATGCCCGGGACTTGCTCCGGGCCCCGCCCCCTGTTCTAGACAGGCATGATCAGCCGTGTACATCCTTCTCCACAACACGGACTCCGCACAGAACACTCGCGTCCTATCAGTTTCTAGCTCGTCTCACGCGCATGCGCGCATACTCATGTTTCAATTGCAACAACATTTATGGATGACCATGGTACATTGGAGTCTGACGGCTCTGACCAGGATGAGCGCGAGCACAATGGGAATAACGGCGCGAAGAGAGATGAGGGCGCAGGACCAGCATGCTAGCCATGCCGAAAGAAGAAAGCAAAATGCTCACGACAGATGCCGTGCCTACAATGTGTCAATAATGGTCTGAATTGCCTGTACGACAAAGAGAAAGGCAAGTCAGGCATGAAGGCTGGCGCCATTGACCGCATCCATCGCCGCCTAGATGCTCTTGAGAACATGTTCCTTCGGTAGGGAGTCTTGTGGCAGCAGCTTTGGGATCGTATTCACACAGCAAACAACGACGTTTCGCCTGACTCCGCCATTGGAAATCTCTACGAACAGACTGAGCAGCTCAAGCAGAGACTTGACGTTCTCGGCCGCAAGCGCAGCAGCGACGACGATGATACCACGGATTCACTACAAAGAAGCAAGCGTAGGAGGACGAGCACAAATGCGCACGTCTCCACAGCTCAACCTCTTCACAACAGCAGTCTTGACAGCTCAATGCTACCCGCGGACCTGGAGGACGCATTGGTGGAGCTTTTCTACAGCCATATCCATCCATGGATTCCAGTGCTTCATGTAAGGCAATTTCGTCATCGTATGCGCATTCCAGAAGAACGTCAAAAGATCAAGACCATCCTTCAAGCTATAACATCAGTCACGCTCCATCTCTCAGATGACGCACGACTTGGTGATGCCGAGAACCGATCAAGGTCAGCCGAAGCCAGTCGCCAAGCTGTTATCTTGCAAAGCCTCGAGTCTTTCTCCGCCGAGGGCCTCCAAGCTCTCATCATGTGCGCGTTCGATACCATAGGAAGCGGTCGCGGGCCGTCAGCTTGGTCAATCGTGGGAAGTATGGCCAGGACTGTGGAGCAGCTACAATTGAGTACAGAAGATGAGGGTGACAGCAAGCCAGCCCGAGATGCTCAAACACTAGTCAAGCGCGTGGCGTTCTTACGACCTTGTCGGGATTGGCGAGAGGCTGAAGACCGTCGTCGCGTATTCTGGACCGAATTTCTCATGGATCGATTCTGCAGCATAGCCACCGGATGGAATATCTGTCTCACAAGTGCAGATGTCAAAAGACGTTTCCCTTGTGAGGGTGGGCTATGGGAAGAGGGTAAACCGCTGGAAACACCTACGCCCTTTTTCGGTGTGTCAGATCCACCAGGCGATCCCTCGAATGTCCTACCAAGCGCGCGGCCAGAAACAAGCGATCAAGCTTCTCTAGGAGGATTTGCATACTGCATCGAAGCTACTGAAAGCTTGAATCTTGTCACTTCATTCTTTCAACAAGAATTGGATGTGACCAAGCCGCATGATGTTCAAACGTGGCTCATGAGATTCAAACAATTGGATCTCCGATTGGTCCAGTAAGCTTCGCAACGTCGTGTATTGGTAGGGCCCGGCAGCTAACTATTCAAAGATGGGGAATCTTCCTTCCCGAACGTTGGCGAGAAGCATGCGCCCTGGACGCCGATGGCAACATGGATCCAAACCTTACTCTCGCGCATATCACGCACAACACTGCCGTAGTGCTCCTGCACCAAGGGATCGCATACCCCTCGCAAGACTGGCAATCTTTGCCAATCAAGCTCTCGTCCACTGTGAGTGCAGAAACTTGCATGGCAACGAGTGTTGAAGTTTCCACTATTGCGTCGGAATTTCTTCCGAATATGCAGTGTGTGACGAATCCGCAATTTGCCTTCTGCCTCTTCATCTGTGGTCGCATGCTACTTGCGCATGCTTTCTACTACGACATCCCCTTGCTGAACGAGTTTGGCAGCCTTATCCATAGCCTACAAATCATGGCACATCGATGGAATGGAGAGCACTCTTCGTCAAGGAGTAATCTTGCTTCCAAATTCGCCACCCGACTGAATCATGCTCGTCAGGCTGGGCTACAAACATTGCACATACGGCAAGCAGCTTAATCGGAGAATCCGGCCGCATTCGGAGACGACGTTATAAACGACTTCTCCGCAACTTTTGAAGGTCTTCCAAATGGATCAGGTCCCATTGGACACTCACTCGGTCCTTTTGGAGACGTCCTGCCCGTGGGCGCAGATCAAGGCGAGACGCCCGATAGTATCACTTTGGCTTTTCCACCTCTGCCACTTGCCTTCCAAGCACAGTCATCAAGCAGGAATCACACTGCCATGCCTTCGCCGAGTCTGGATCGCATGAACCACCCATCGTTCCACTAGCCGAAATACAATGAGACGAACAGAGCAATGCCAATGCCTCCCAGCATGTCTCTCGATGGCGGAGTACCTATGGAAGATCTCACGTCTTTCCTTGACTATTCCTTCCTGCCAGATCAAAGAGTCAGCGCATTCTCTCACTCGATGGGCTAAGCTTTTCTGGATTTGGTAAAAGTTTCATTCCTCCATTTTGCCTATCTTAAGCCAAGATTTGGGCACCAATGCCCATTTCTAAAAGCTTGTTGCCTACCAACAGAAAGTAGTAATCAGCGTACACGAGTCCATGTTCAGCCCATCGTCTATGTGCAAATTCGAAGTTGTTGATCGTCGCGCCATTTAGTATCGTCTCTCCAACGCCCATCTCAACGTGCTGGACGCATTCTTGCACGCGGCCATGCTCGACTGTTTCTATCTCGGTCGTCGTTTCATTCAACCCAGCGGCTGGATTAAGATGGTTGATGCATACTGCTCGAGTCATCTTTAGCGCTTCAGTGAGATATCGTGAATGGTGATCGGCGGTCGCGAGAGCCTGATGGATAAGCAGCATGCCGTAGGCTGCAATCATGGCCGCGCTCGAGTCCGACGGTTGACCAGGGCCCTCGACTTCTCGGGCGTCGAAATCCCTTGGGACGACGCCAGACTCATCCACTCGAGCCAGGAAGAAGTCAGCACAGCGTCGACTTATATGCAGGAACTCCTCATCGCGTGTCCAGTGATATGTTTCTGCAAATCCAGCTATCGCCCACGCCTGTCCGCGGGCCCAACAGGAAGTGTGCGAGTAACCTTGGTTGAGACGATGTCTTAAATCGCCAGTCCGCGGATCTAGCACTATCAGATGTGTGGTGGACCCGTCTGGTCGTATGTGCGTGCGAGCCGTCGTGCGAGCGTGCTGCACTGCTGTGGAGAACATTGCGGAGTTCCCGGTCTTCAAGACGGCGTAGAAAAGCATGTCATGGCTCATCATATTGTCCTATTGATGTACGGGTTAGCATTGCAACCATTCAAGCAGTTTCTGACTTACAATGATCACCATGAAGTCGGTTTCCACGTCTTGGAAGTTGTACTTCTTCTTCACGCATTTGTCCCAAGATCGGATGCAACCCATCTTGTCATTGTATCGAGAGTATAGGGTGTTTGCTGCGGTCTTGATCGTCTCCATGGCGCGAAGGTCATGGTTTAGCTCGTACGCTATCCTCGCCCATGGTATAATTATGAAGCCGAGATCGTGCGTTGTGTTCAGCAAGGCGTTTTGATGAAGATTCTCGGTCCAATATCCGCAGGCATGTCTTTCAGCGTTGTCAGCGTGAGTCCTGTTAGTCGCGGGATGAACTTACTCAAGATTCAGCAAGTGCGGGACGTCTTGGGAAGACCTCGCCGTACAGCTAGTGATATGTGCGTATTTTCTCCTGCGTTCAAGTAACAAATGCAGGCTACCTGGGAAGAATCCAGAGGTCCAGAAGTCGAGCTCCCGATAGATATAGTCCACGCCTCCTGGCTTGGTGTACTCGGGAAAGAGTGTTGGTGGAGAAGGCTGTCGCATACCTTTGGCTGCCACACCCCAGATCTTTACTTCCGCAGATGGTGCATACAGGTTTGTGAGTTTCTTCTTGTTTCCTTGGTCAACCAAGTGACCAGGATTTGTTCTTAGCTCGTGGCCATTCACTTCGTTCTTATTTTCCTAAAGCAAATCTCTCCTCAACACTTCGACTTTCTCGTCTCTGCTCCTGGCACATTTTCGGCCATTTACGGCGATTGTGGCAGTGATCGTACCTGCTGCCATGGTGCTCAATTGATGGTACGAGGTACTGTGAGTGAGATAGAAGGCTGCTGCACAAGTCACAAACTCGAGATACTACAATACGAGCCGCCATGTAACATCCCGAATATCCCACTCTGGACCAGAGTCAAGCGCCGTTTATCGTCACTTGACGTTCTGTGGATTGCTTTGTGATGCGAGAGACATGTGTCGGCTTAATCAGGAAGACTGTAAGCCGGGTCGTGGGGCGGTCGTTTAACACAATTCTTTGGACTCGGCATTATGTCATTCGAATTCACATCCAAGCAAATTTCTGAAATGGAGCCGTATCGTAGAGGTTATTTACTCCCCAACTGTCGCGACGCTCGCCCGCATAAGAACTCACCATTGTCAGGTTGCGCACTTCATTGAGTCCACTGAACGATGCTCTGATCACCACAGTCCGCAACAAGCAAGTCAATCCGTTCACCTTCGGAGACCCACTTACCTATCTAGGTAGGAGTTAAGCCTCTATAGGCAACTACTAGGCTCAAATAGGTAATCAATCAAGTCAAGCCAGACCTTCTGAGCCCCACTTAATTGCTTGTTGCGGAGTCTACTGATCACAACTACTTCCATGTGGAGAGAATCCTAGATTAAGGACACAGTATGGACGAGGCTGCGTATTTATTGCGAATTCTTCACGTGCGTTATTTGTGTACGCGAACCAGGACCTGCTGATCTGATCACAGATGGTCAGCGAGATCACCAGACTTGTCAACAAACAAGCCAAACAAGCTAGAGGCTTGAGCTTGGCTTGAGCTTGTTATCTTTTTGGTGGCTTGGATTGGCTTGTTATTTCAAGCTGAAATCGGTTAGCTTGGATTGGCTTGCTTGTTTAGCTTGATACAATATAGTAGTGTCATAGAGAAAGGCTACTATTGGAGAGAGTAGATCCTACTATAGTTGATGGTAGATTGTACTGTGCTCAACGGTAGATCACATTAGTGTACTTGACGGTGTTCTCCTGTGCTCTACAGTAGATTACAAGTAGCTATTCCTGGTGTTGTAGCTCGCCGCCCCAAATCGCTTAACCTACACAAGCCCTCGAGCTCGTCGTCAGATATTGCTACACCTACTTGGAGCGTCCTATTGCCGCTGAGGCCTGCCTTTCTCTATCGTCTTACGCACTGTACAACTGCCAAAAGCTGAGGTGATATCTTGCGACGGCGAGGCTGTGACGGTTTATGAGAGGAGCGCATCACATGTGCCACGTGCTGGTGGTCTGATGCTGCTTCCTCATCTTATCAAACACATCTTACCTGGACTGGATTATAAATACGTCATGTAAACAGACGCTGCTGATGGCTGGGTAAGAGGTCATCACGAACAGAGCACAGAACAATACACAGCACATGATACTCAGGTTTACTGCC
>ML978296.1:13499-71849 GCA_010015745.1 Setomelanomma holmii
GGCAGTAAACCTGAGTATCATGTGCTGTGTATTGTTCTGTGCTCTGTTCGTGATGACCTCTTACCCAGCCATCAGCAGCGTCTGTTTACATGACGTATTTATAATCCAGTTCAGGTAAGAGGTGCTTGATAAGATGAGGAAGCAGCATCAGACCACCAGCACATGGCACACCTGATGCGCTCCTCTCATAAACCGTCACAATGAGGCTATCAATCGCGTTGTCAAAGTCGTTAGAGACGATTCTGGGGCGCTTCACGGCACGCGGCACGCGGCAAGCCCTTGCAGCCTGCCCACAATGCTTGAAAGGCGCGGTTGTTTGTCTCAAGCTAGTCAGGCTTATCAGCCCACACAACGTCGCAATAGGACTTATAGTGTAGGTGGAGAATTGTAGCAGCGTAGTAAGCGGGCGAGAGGTCTAGTTTCTTGTAATAGTTGTTGCCCTTTGACCAGTCAGCGCGTAGGTTGATACTAAGGTGGTCCTCAGGCGCCTCGTCGTGCGCGTTGTAATTAACGTCGCTGTAAGCTCGTACGCGCTCCTCGTAGAAGCTGAGGAGCCATTCAAAGACTGGGATAACCTCAACAATTGCGCCATAGTTACCGCTGCTGCTGCGTCCCTCAAGGCGGCTTGTCGCGTCCTTCAGCGGCTTCAACACCTCCAAGTACTCAGTTATAACCTGCCAGTCAGCAGCCGTAAGACTGTCTGATTGCATCCATGGCTGCCCGTCAGGCCGCTTGTTGCCGCGAGGTCGAGCATATGTGTCCTTATCTCTCACCCATTGTATGTGACTGTTAGCATATGCGTTGACAGCAGCTTACAACTGAACAGCGCGCTTAAAGCACAAATAGTACGAATTCTAGCAGGTGACAATAGGTTTAGCAGGCTCGAGGATCTTGCGGTCAATATTAGACGCATCAGCAGGCAGGTCGCGATAAGCAAGGCGCTGAAAGTGAGCGAATTGCGCGTGCTGTTGTGGTGTTTTGATATAATTAATAACGTCTATGAGTACGCCTAAGGGTCCTTCACGTTGCCACTTGTCCATGAAGGCGCTCTCGTCTGCGAGCTCTGTCACCTCGTTGCCGTACGCGTCTTTGTCCTTGCCCCAGAGGATCACTGTGCTAATGAGATTCAGTGTGTGAGGGCTGCAGCGGAGGCGACGGTGGACTGGGTTGAAGCCCATCTTCTGTCCAACTGCAGCGATGGCGGAGTCGTTGTTAGTGGCATTGTCTAGTATAAAGTAGCCAACCTGCTTTAAATCAATGCCGAACGCTAGCAGCGTCTTGTAGACTATCTCAGCTATCTGCTCGCCACTATAGACACCAGTTAACTGAGGCAGCGCAATGGGCAGGTCCTTCAAGTCGCCGTGCCTGTCAACAAAGCGCGCAACGATCCCTAAGAAGCACTTCTTGCCGCCCTTCGTTGTCTAGCCATCAAAGCTAATATAGATCTTGCTCAGCGCGTGTGATAGCTCCTAGACGACGCGCGGCTTTGTATGCTTGTACAGTCGCATTACAAAGCTTGACACGCTGTTGTGCGACGCCCACAGCGCCTTTTCGCCACTAGATTGGCTATCTTGATGAGGCGTCAAAAAGACTTAGACTCGAACTAAGAAAGCAGGTGGTTGTTCTCAATAAGCCAGCCAACAGCTGCAAGCCTAAAAGCGTAAGTATTGAAGCCGGCAAGCTTGTTAACAACGCCTTGCGGCACGGTGATTGTACCGTCTTTTACGGCCCGCCAGAGTGGCGTTCTAGTGCCAACCGCCGTCTTTCTAGGCGCTACTTGACGGTGACCTTTCTTGTTCTCCTCCAAGTGGCAAGCGGCCGCTAAGGTTGACTTTGACGTCTCATATGCGCCGCCGTAACTAGCGTCGATCATCTTGCACTGATGACAGTAAAGGCATACGAAAAAGATGCGATCTGGGCTCTTATGTAGGGCAACGCAATAACCATGGCGAAAGACCCAGCTCCTGCACTTAGGAGCTGCAATAGGCTTCTGGTATTGCAGCAGACGCGTCCAATCGATACCAGTAAAGTCGTCCTCAAGATCCACGTCAAGAGGTGAGTCGTCGAAGTCGTCAGCTGCTACTAACGAGGCTGCTACTGTCGCAGCCTCGCTGTCTGCAACAGGCGCAACAATAGTGTCTTCAGCTTGCGTCTCCTGCAATCGCGACTTAAAATCTAGGGCCTGAGACGCAACAACTAGGGCTTTACGGGGTGATAACCATGGCGATGATGGCTGAGTTTGAACTAGGATAGGCTGGCTGGCAGTGCCTTTAACGCGCTTGTTTGACGAGGCAATAGCACTGCTAGAGACGCGTTTTTTTGGCGGCATTACCGCGACAGAGGCGGCAGTAATGCTACTAAAGACAGGGCGTGATAGAGTATAGATAAGTGGAGCGTAGGGCGTAGATTGTAGAGCGTGGATTGTAAAGGTGGGTAGAGGTTAGAGATAGCTAGGAGAACAGGACGGTCGCTCTAAACAAAGCAAAAAGAAGCAACTAGGCCTAGTTTAAGCTCTTGCAGGCTTGAACCCCTGCCCCTTTGTATGCTAGTAACCGACTAGAGCGAATCTGCGGGTTGGCTCGCCTCTTGCAGTGAGGGCTTGAACGTTTACACGTACACTAGCGGCGCTCTTAGAGCTTGTGGCTGGTCTACAACAGTACACCAGAAGAATATTATGAGATCGCTCCTGCTGCAAACCAATAACCTCAATTTTTTTTATCAAGCCTCCTAAGCTTACCAAGCTAAAGTTTGCCTCTAGCTTGAATTGGCTTGTTATTTCACTCTCCTCAGCTTGGCTTGAGCCTGGATTGGCTTGGTGGGATAACAAGCCAAGCGCTTGCAAGCTGCTTGCTTGTTGACATGTCTGGAGATCACTGGTCCAACTCATCATGTCACACCTCATATCTCGATACCTTCCTTCGATTCGTAGCTCCGCTCTAGTTTTACAATTGTAATCACTGGCTCAGGCTCGCTGGTGGTCACTTCGGAGGCAAGGAACGTCGGTCACGGCAGGTGTGCGTGTCGAGGACAACTGTTAGTGATTTTCAGCCATCAATGGGTACTATCATCAAGATACCATGAGAGTTTCCTTCACAGGAAGAAAGAATAGAACAATTAAAGTCGGGAGAGTCAAGTTCTATTGCAATAGTGCGAAAGTCACGGCTGAAACCAATTTTTCTGCCTTGGAACGACGGCCTTGTTCCGCGTCTTGATCTACAACAGTCTTGCTTCACGTACTCGGTGATAACATGAAAATACTTCTTCGAGCGCCGTCTTGAAATTGCGATCAGTACACGTAGCGGAAGTTGGTGTTCTCCGTGTCTGTCAGGTCCTGGAACGCCAGATCGTGCGTGATCTCGCTCAAGACAGCGTCCTTGCGACGATTGCGTGCCATCAATACGAATCGCGTCAAGACTACCAGACTAAGGCAAACCACGTAGATAACGATATGCGCGAGGAAGCCGTGGAGGTAGCGTGGTGCATCCTTAGCTTGGAAGATCTGAGGGGCGATGAGGTTACTGACAGACCAGCTAACGAAGGTCATCGTCATCACCATGCCCTTCTTAGTCTGGCCGGCAACATTGCGAGTGATACGTGAAATGATTATGTTGCCTTGAGCGGAGAAGAACTGGGTGCAGTAGAATGCGATGAGCATACCGCCGGCGTTCTTGGGAGTAGGCTTCACGATGAGGATGACTATCGTACCGGCAATGGCGGGAAGACACCGCAGCTGTGAGATGTCAGTGTGCTACTCCGACAACTGTGCATTATTCGACTTACGATCATAATGAAGCAGTTTTGGTCGGACTTCTGACAAGCCTGCGCGGATCCGATCATGACTATGATGGTCCACGCACCATGCGCGATGTTGAGAAGCTGGGTTTGCAAGAGCGAGAATCCGAATTGGCGAATAATGAGATTGGAGAAGACACCAAGACTACCGATGATCAGGTTCGCCACTGTGATCATTGCCATGCAGCACCATACAAAGGGATCTGTCAATGCCTCGATGACTTGGTACTTCTTGTACTTCTTGTTCCTAATGCCGGTCTCGTTGTGACGGACACGCTCAATGAAGAGGCGTTTCTCATCTTCCGTATAGCACTTTGCTGACATTGGGCTATCAGGTAGGCACAACCCGATGACGAATGACCACGCGCATGTTGCGAGGCCAAGGACGAGGAAAAGAAGTTGCCAGTTCTTGATGGGTCCGTTCGTGAAATGAGAAACACCAAAGCGAGTAGATCACCAATCTGTGAACATTAGCATTTGCCATGTGCACGAATTTCGAGAGTACTTACTATGAGTTGTACTCCGGACATACAGTACCTCTTGGATGTGTGATGTGGAAGGAGGAATGAAGGACTGAGTTGATTGTGTAGCTATGAACGAGGGAAGCTATATATACGTGTACAACGAGAGAGTGTAGGGATAGCCCTGCTAGCGTGCAACGGTACCATAGGGAATTCAGCAGCGGTTGTTCTTCGCGAGTGTACCAGATCGAGGTTCTTCGAAACATTCAGTCACGGTTTCGAGCAACGTATCATGATTAATCTACAACAGCACCACGGCTGGCTGAACACAACTCTCGAAGAAACCCAACAGGAAGTGGACCGCCATCAGAGAAGCGAAGTTGGTCGAAGCGGCAGAGCAGGCGATGACGGCCCTCCAAATGAAGACATTGACGGATAGCATCTTAGCCAATGGCAATTTCTGGAAGAGAAAGTTCTGTGGCCATTCTCCACAGAGAATTCCAATGTACAAGATAGTACCAAGCCATTGGTACTGTACACAGTTCGTGTACACCAGTAAGCTTCGTCAAATACATACCTGTTAACCTTTCAAGTTGGCATCCTTCTGAATGCCCATGATGGAAGCAAAGTTGAGAGTGCCTTTGTCGAGAGATTGACAGAAGTACGTGACCAGATGGATGGCTAAGATGCGTCGGTTGAGTTTCCAAAACAAACGCCTGTTGGTAGCTACATCGATCTCCACTGGTGGACCTGTGGTGTAACGCATCGTTTCATCATCGACCGCTTCAGATTGAAGGTCTGCCTCCTTGGAAGCCATGTCGTTCGCCTCATGGTGGTTGGTAACGCTGATGCCTGCTTCAAGCCCTTTGGAAGACATTGCGGCTCTTTTTGCTTTGACTTGTAAGTATGGAATGATTGACGATCTTATGCGACCCAGTGAGGAGGTTCTTCGTAATATATGAATGGCGTTGTGAGGCGCATCCTCTAGGTCTCATTATGTAGCCATCCTCGCTATGGGCAAGTGTTCTCAATGCCGCCAATACGCCGGCGAGAAATGGAACAGAAAACTCTGAGGCTCCTCAAATAGATGCATATCCGATGTGGCGCGATCCTGTGATGGCGGGGTGATCCAGAGGTTCGGGGTAGAAATCTGGCTTTAGGATCCGGAGCATCTGTCGGAGGCAGACCCGCCTCACCACTTTCCACGTCGGTGCGGAATTCTTTCCCACCTCACACACGCGTCCGCACTACAACAGCGATCAATTGCCCTTGCGATGTACTCAAAGCCTCAAGTTTTCCCTCGCGCTCGTAATGCGAAGAATCTGGGGATAGCGCGGGGAGTATGAGGTGTTGTCAGGGGCTGTGAAGCAGACCAAGACAACGCGATGGGCAAGTCCGCAACATTGAAGCTGCGGTCTCTGGCTGCCCTTCATAAGCTGGAGCAACCATAGAGACTCATCGAAGACACCAGCGTCCTCACTTTCTGAACCTTCGGGCCATGCATAGCTCCATAATCACTTCTTTGGCCGCCTTGGCTGTGGTGACCACTGCCATTTCACGTCAGCAACATTATGAAGTAAAGACGTTCAACCATCCAGGCACACTTCATTCCTCCGAGGATATCAAGCGCATTAAATCGCATGTGGCTGCGCAAGATGAGCCATGGTACCGTGCCTACCAGCATCTAGCAAGTATGCCTCTCGTGCAGACTAGCTGGAAAGCAAGCCCCAAAGAAGTCCTGCTCCGAGCAGCTGCCGGCACCACAAATCTCACTGTCAATTACCCTTCAGCCTACCGCGACGTTTACTCAGCCTACGGGCTCGCGCTTCGCTGGCTTATCACCGGCAATACCTCCTTCGCAGATGCCGCGATCAAGACCTTGGATGGCTGGGGCAACACATTGAAGAAGATCGACGGAAACGAAGACAAGTATCTCGCCACGGGACTGTACGGGTACCAATTTGCCAAAGCCGCTGAGCTTCTTCGCGACTATGAAGGCTGGCCAAAGGCAAACCAGACAGCCTTCGGCACTATGTTGAGCTCGGTTTTTGCACCCAGGAACTACGACTTCCTTACCACGCATACAACAAGCCAAACTTCTACTACGCGAATTGAGATTTGTGCAACTTTGCTTCGATGATGGTGATTGGCATCTTCACCGACAACTCGACCATGTACAATTGGGCTGTGGAGACTCTCCTGAATGGACTTCCAGACTCCAGCATCGTCATCAATGGAGCGCTCCCGTATTTCTCACTAGCAAACTTCACTGAAGAAGGCAGCGGCGAGACTTTGATGGAGGTTCAAGAGTCCGGAAGGGATCAAAGCCACGCAACACTGTGCATCGCATTGGCAGGTGTGATAGGCCAGTAAGGTAAAAGCCAAGGTGTTGACCTATATGGCGCCTTCGGAAATCAGATCCTCAATGGGTATGTTGCCTTCTCGTTGGCATCTAGCCACTCATGCGATGCACATGAGAGTATGAGATTAAACTGACATTGTGGAAAGTGCCGAATATACCTCGAAGTACAACGATAATCACTCCGTTCCCTACCAGCCCTACACCAGCTGGGAAGGCAACTTGACGGTCGTTTCCGAAAAGCAGCGCTTCAGCATTCGTCCTGGGTTTGAGGCAGTCTTTGCGCATTACAACGACGTGAGAGGCCTGAACGCCTCATGGACGAAGGCGTATCGAGATTACGTGAACGCGAACAACACTTTGAACATCGAGGGAGGCGGTGGCGACTATGGTCCAAACTCTGGAGGGTTTGACGCATTTGGTCACGGTACTCTTCTGTACAGGATCAATGCCGGTTAGATATGTTTCGAGGCAGTGAGTCAGTCTTGCTCGAAGTGAGCCTTGTGTGCAAGGTATTTGACGTCATTAAATAGCAATATGTGTAGAGATTTGTTCTCTTGTGGTTTTCATAGCGATTGTAAATGTGAAAGTGAGGATTGTCCTGATATACAACAAAGTCCATGCGCTTTCGAAGTCTTTGGGCGAATGATGTTTGACGCCGCAGAATGCGAAAGGGCACGATCATAGCGGTTGTCGCGCTTTTACCACCGTTCGATAGCTTCCGGGGTTATGGGTCGCTCTACTGTGGAATGAAGCGCAAGTGGCTAGCAGTGGACGTAGATGAACATAGGGCGAAAGAGTCGCGATAGTGATGGCGCTTGTCCGAACAGGGCGGGGTACCGGTACTTGGTCACAAAACAGTAACCGCGGCTACGACACCATCACATACACGCTCGAAACGCGTCCTTGTCGCTACATCTTAGCAACGAACAATTTTTTTCGTGCTAAATCTTCTGATATCCTCGATAGCCCATGTCGTGCCCAGCTCGCACCTATCCCTTCCGCAAGCCCCCAAATCACCGTGTCCCCGTCCCACGATGGACATTAGAATTACTAGATGACATTACCCATACATACACGACCTACATCGGTGCACAACAGCACGATGGCCGAGAAGCCACTATGCACGCGACTTTGCAGGCGATTCAAATCGTTCAAAACTGGCTAGCGAGCAGCGCTGGCCCTGCGGCATTTGAGTCTTTCACCCAGAATGATGATAGCATCGAGAGAGATACTGCAATTTGGGTCTGCTATTGGGACGATAGCTCACGGTGCGAGTCCAGTCTCCGGAGCCTGGCCCTGTCCTCCATTCATTCCACACTACCCGAATCGAGTCGGTCCTCTGTAGGCATCTGGCAGGAAAGTTTCGCATCAGAAGTTTCGCGCCTCGAAACTAACTACTCTGGTCTTGACTATCTTCCAGGCTTAGCAAGGCTTCCGGGAGCAAGCACCGTCGAACACACGTTATCCGCGTACTGGGGAGCAGCACGAGACCGTATTCCTGATTCGGCCCACGATCTCTTCCCTCGAGCCGCAGAGATCAAGCGTCCCCAATCGAAGCCTAAAGGCCTTGGGCAGCATCTCATCGGCACCAATCATACCAATCTTGTCCACATTCGCTCAGGTCAATTCTGGGAGAATTGTGGCCAGCAAGAAGCAGATGCGTACGAACAGAAACTCGAGCCCACACTTCGAGCCGGATTGCAGTATCTGCGCAACAATTTTGAAGAGACTGGAGCAATGGGTATTCGATATCTTCGCAATGAAGTTTTGCCTGCACGCATTGGTAATCGCGAAAGTAAAGAATCATGCGGTGCTGGCTTCTTTGCGAACCTAGAAGACCTAGAGCATTGGGCGAAGACGCATGTTTCACATTTGAAGATATATCGCGGTGCACTGTCACATTATAAAGCGTTTGGAGACGATCGACGCTTTCGGACATGGCATGAAGTCTCTATCATACGTGAGGGCGAGGCGAAATTCGAGTACATCAACTGTGCGCCAGGAACAGGAGTGATGGACTTGCTGCCGCTCGAGGTCCGCTCGATCGACGCTTGACTGCACATCATGAAAATGGTATGATTCTGTGGAAACTGATAGAGGACACACAAGAGAAATGATAGTTTGTGCATAGGATGTCTCTCAGTCCACAACAATCCTGACCATGCACATGCCCTCATTCACACTTCTAGCAAAGGCCTTCAGTTCCCCATGTGCCTTGCAATCTACATCATAGTAATCGAAATCTTCCTGATCCCTGAACACCGACGTCGCCGCTATCGTGTAGCCTTGGGCTCTCGAATCTTGCTGGGTTGTCCCGGCTTCGACAGACAAGATGTATGATTTCCCGTTCTGTAGATCGTTATCTTCGGCCTCTATCGGACAAACGAGAAGCGAACCTTGAGAGCTCTCGTTGGCATCTCTTTGTACATGCCGAGGAGCTTTTGCTGATCCACCTCACTCGGGATCTTAAAAAGCACCATACGACGAATTGTAGGCATGATGGCGATACGTTCAGGCGATGTACAGAATGTGGTTGTCGTATGGTGAGGTACGTGAGAGGGTTTGTTGATGAAGCTCATGAAGTTCGGAAACATAGCCGTTGCTTTCCGGCTTCCGCTTGGGGTTGGCTTCCGGACTTGACTCCCCGCATTTCGAAAGCGCGGAAACCAAAGACATCCGCTGATGTCCCACACGCGCGCAACAATAGTGAATATACTTTGTAGCTTCAAGTTTTAAAAAAAAACTCGCATTAATTTTTGAACGGAGTTCGGAAGTAGAATGCTCTGACAACCGCACTTACAACCATTGAGACCCTCGCCTTCTATTCGAGCATTTTCATGAGGTTCGCTTGAGGCTTCGGCAGCAGCTTATTCGATTTGCTGTGTGACATCAGTGTAAGATGAACGAAGCGGTCATGGCACATACAGCACATGAGTATTCCCCAGAGTTTGAGTAGATTCTGCTTGTTCGAGATCAAAGAAAGTCAAACTATTGCAGAAAGCCTGGTGCAGTAATGATTCGAAAAGCAACCACACATGCACTAGCATGACCTCATGCGAGACGCAAATTCGCGCCGGAGATGACCCAGCATTGACCAGACTAGTGTCCCATCAATTACGCCATGTCGCAATCCCGCAGTAGCGCTACACATCATGCTCCACGACGGATCTTGGCAGTGTTGCCTCTTACGGAGCCCGTCGTGAGTGAAAGTAACGGAATAACCAAGGGTCGGATTGGGCAGAGTGTGTAGATTGTGATAGTTAAAATTTCTTTGCT
Source organism: Setomelanomma holmii (assembly GCA_010015745.1). NCBI lineage: Eukaryota > Fungi > Ascomycota > Dothideomycetes > Pleosporales > Phaeosphaeriaceae > Setomelanomma > Setomelanomma holmii. The sequence continues at coordinate 23,391 of ML978296.1, forward strand.
AATCACTTCGCCTTTTTTGCGAACATGCCACTACGATTACTCTGCCTCACGCGTCACACGCTTTACGAGCAAGTTCCGAACCCACCATTGCAGCCTGAGCCGCAATGATCCGTGGAAGGACCGCACCACCCATACTTGGAGCAGCAGTTTCCGAAAGTCGAGCCAGAACACGTAGCACCTCCCTGGGTACCACAAGTACCATCCGTCGAAACAGGCGCAGTTGGGGTTGTAGGAGTCGTACCTCCTCCCCCACTGCAGGTACCAAACGACGCATTGCATCCGGAGCCGCAGTGATCAGATGTGCTTCCGCACCATCCGTACTGCGAGCAGCAGTTACCAAACGTCGAGCCAGCGCATGTCTTACCGCCCTGCCCACCGCACGTACCGTCAGTTGACACGCTACCACCCGGGGTTGGGGTTGGGTTAGGGGTCGTACCACCGCTTTCACCAGATGTGCGGTACCAGTTCGCCTCTGGCTCGCCCATGCACTCTCCCATCGTCACACCACGGTAGCCAGAGTCGCGGAGATACTGCAGCATGTAACCAGTCAGAGACAAGGCAGTTGCCTCGTGGATGTCGTGAGCAATGGCGAGACGATCTCCAGATTGGGGGCCACCTGGAGTTTCGTCGAGAATACGCTTGAAGTTGTCCTTGGCGACTTGAATGTTTGAGAGTTGGTTATAGTCGTCGGTATCGAGGTCAAAGTATGAGACGACATAACCCAAACTCTTCAGTGTGTTCTGGCAAGCGTCGTTGCACGACGAATATGGTGGGCGCATATAAGTGGGGTATTTCCCGAGGATGTTGCGGATGGCCATCTCATTCTTCACCATCTGATCGATTCGCTGCTCATCGGTGATGACGCTCAAATCCTGGTGGGACCAAGTGTGACTGGCGACTTGATGACCCTCGGCAACCATGCGCTGAATGACAGAAGACCAGCTGGCAGTGGAATCGATGGGACCTTTTCCATTGTTGTTTCCGGTGACGAAGAAAGTAGCCTTGAAGCCGTACTCAGCAAATTGGTCAAGGACCTGGTTAGTGTATATGTACGGTCCATCATCATAAGTGATAGCAACGGTGCCGGGGTTCTGGCATCCATAGATGCCACCGCCTCCGTAAGCAACATTGCCCTTCTGTGGGCGAGCATCGTTGCGAGTGCTGGCACCTCCGGGGGAAGCGTTGGCGTCGCAAGCTGGCCCGTACTGAAACAAACAATCAGGGGCCTTGCAGTGATCCGTTGTTGTGCCGCAGTAACCCTGATTCCATATCAGCAAATGTAGACAAATCGGTCTCCGAGCAACATACCTCAGCAGAGCAGCAAAAGCCAGCATCACAAGATGCAACTCCAAAGTTGGGACCGCAGCGACCGTTCTGTCCCCCCTGACGAGTCTCGAGCAGGCCGTGCTTAGGCTCAGCAGCATGGCGAAGCACGCGAGCAGCGGTCGGGGCTCTAGCCTTTAGGTCTTTTGCGAGACCAAAGACCTTGGGCGCTCCAGGAATTCCTCCATGTGCAGCCACAAGCGGCGCCACAACCGCGGCGACTACGCAGTCCGAGAAACGCATACTGGCTCGAATGGAAAGACACAATCAATGTCTGTGAAGATAACGAGTATTAAGAATGTAAAAATGAGAATGCAGACTCCTTGCTGGAAGAGCGAGTGACGAATGCAGAGCTGGTGAAGCATGGCTGCGACCAATACTTGTACCAATGCAGCCCTGCGGGATCAGGCCTGACGTGTAGGGTAAGGATGGGCATCCGCTAGTTGATCATGTTTTCCACGCAGCCAAGAGCGGCCGCCTGAGCAGCAAGTCGTTGAAATACGAAGAAACAGCGGGGCTGCTTACAGCATTGACGGTGCGGAGAAACGGGGTTTCTTGGAACCTAATGTCTATGGTGAAGGATCCGATCCTTCCCAACAACATCATGATATAAGACAATATCGGGATTGCTTGCAGCGCGCGCGACGCAGGTCGAGAATGCTCATGCTGTGCTCATTCCAGCAAAAGGGGGGCTTGTTTCATGATCGACACGATGGTGCAGGAAAGAGGGCGAAATGCCAATACCATGGCTGATTTCCAAGATATCTAGCGGCGCGGCGGGTTAAGAATAAACAGCCGAGACCGCTTCCACCCCCGTTTGCTGCGCTGTTCCGACAATACCACGAATCGCGTTGCAACAACTTTTCATAGGGTGATGATTTCTTGCAGCCTTTACATGACACAATGTCAGGTGACGTTGCGCTACACGACTATCGCATTCCCCGCGGGCTTGAACAAGAAGCTGATCATGCCGCGACCCGGACCACCTGCAGTTGTCGCGCCGTCGCTGCCTACCATTATTGCAGCCACGGTCATGTTATGCGTGTTGTCGGTGTACCAGGCGTTTACGACTGGGTATCCGGTCCCGAGCACAATACCAATTGTCTGTGTGGTGGCCGCCGAGTTAATGATGACAATCGCCGCACTGCCATCTGTGTTACGGAACACAGCAGACTTCAGATTCGAGCCTCCGCTCACGCCAACACGCACAGCGCCTGGTCTCACAATCCGAAATTGAGCGAACGCCCATAGCCGCTTGCTGACTTGGTAGGTTTGACCATCCACAAGAATCAGTTTCTCATTATTATTGTTGTTGTTGTTCGTCGCCCGGTCCTGGACCCCCTCCCAGAAGATGTATGCGCTGAGATTCGAGTTGACGACACCGTTGAAGACAGTGTCAGCCCATGTAAAGCCATCTTTAGATCCGCCGTTGGAACACCAAGCAGTGCTCCAGCCGTCGTTGAGGTCAGAGTACTCAGTCTGCCAGACCCTGGCAATAGTGCGCATGGTACCGCTGATGCGGGACGTGTACTCGTGCGATGTAATGGCGTATACTATGGACTCGGCATCAGCAGGAGCAATTTGTTGTGCGTGCTGGGAGGCAACGCTCCAACCAGTTGCCTCGCAGCATTTGATACCAACGAATGTCAAATTCGCTCGATCAAGAGTTGGTCGTAAGACTTTGATAAATTCTGCAGCTTGAGTGCCAGAAGATTGCATCGAGGCATATGACGTAGAATAGTCGGGTTCATTCAAGAAGCCGAGGTGAATAGCCTTGATGCCGGCGGAGGCGTAGAAGTTGATGTAGGCGACGAGATAATTGGCGTATGCTTGCTTTCAATCTCCGGTGCGGCAATTGGTCCCAGACACCTGCGTCAGAGGTCAATACCTTACATATCATGGCCACTAGTCACTTACACCGCAGAGCTGACCGCCATTGGTGTCCTGGTTGTTCGTCTTCATGCATTCCTGGCGCACTCCACGCGTTCGCATAGAACGTGTTGACGCCGTACTCCTGGGCCTTTTGGCTCAGGAAGACTTGCCTGCCGTCTTTCCCATCCCACGAGTATGCAGAGTAGTCAATTGTCACCTCGGCTGGCGTACTTGGGTAATTAAGCAAGATGGTGTTCATATAATCGTTGTTGTTGCTCGGCGTCAAACCAATGCCATTGCGGACGATGGAGAAACCGGCGCTTGTTGTAGTATAGAAAAGTAAGTCCAGCACTTCGCGCTGCTTAGGCTCCTGCAATTTCACGATCAGGTTTGCACGCTGGAACACGCCGCTGAAACCAAGGCCATCCATGGCCTGGTACTTCTTCGTGAGGTCGACCGTCACCCGTTGCGATTGTCGAACCTCGAGTGAGGGTGAAGCATCTGCGAGCAATGGCGCTGCCACTAGGACGGTGAGGTATGAAAATGTAGCCTGCATGATGAAAGATGACGTACTCGTCACAACTTCGGCCGGCAATACCAGCATATCGTGCCCTGCTTATATATGAGCGACGTGATTGTGGGGCTCAAAAGGGCGAACATCGTGTTCTTCAATCTGTAGCACACGTGCGCAATTTGACCTACATAGTATCTTACCCGGTGTCCTATCTGCACAAGCACTCAGAGTGTGATTTGTGAATGTAGGTTCAATTATGAGCTGCTGCACTCTATGTAGATCTTGGCTGGAGCGCCAAGTGTATGCACCCCACGATTCCGTGCCGCTGGTCTTGTTCATGGAGGGAGCAAGCGGATTTTAGCCAACGTTAGACGCTTGAGTACCCCCTGGTGATCTGCATTTGAGTGTGCCCAGCAGTCGGAAAGTTGCTTGTCGCGAAGGTGAAAAGCTTTCAATGCAGTTTGACGCCCGAGAACTCTGCACAAATCTCCAACAGCCTTTCTTGCACGCTTTCATCATTCGCAGCGTCTTGAGGTTTAGCCTCTTTCTTCCCAGGTGTGAAGTAGCACCCACTCTTATTCGCTAGCTCCTCTTCTCCTTCAGCGAGCATCACGTAGCTGGCAATCGAGTCTTCGAAGTCTCCTGGCGCATTCTTGCCGCCCATCTTCGTCGGCATCCAACCTGGATCCAGTGCGTTGCTCTTGACTTCAGGCCACCGTCTCGCGAACGCCTTCGCATAGAGAACGTTGTGGAATTTGCTGGCACCATATGCGGCGGTCTCTTGGTACGTGCTTTCGCCGCGTTTAGCATAAAGAACATCGTCCATGCTCGACGATCCATTGTAGTGGATGCCAGAGGACAGGAAGACCAGGCGTTTTGGGGGCTTGATCAATGCTGTGAGGATGTACGGTGCCAAAGTATTCACAGCCGCAAGTGCTGGAATGCTATCACTAGTCTTGCGGAAAGCTCCACGGTAGAGTCCCGCATTGTGAATCACGCAGTCAAACGTGCCCAGTTTGTTGACCTGATCCGCGATGCCTTTGGTTTCTGATATGCTTGAGAGGTCACCAGTCACGACCGTCTCTGCGCCCGGGCAGGCAGCGTTCGCGTCCTTGGCTCGCTGTTCGTTGCGTGCGTGCAAGACGACCGAGTGTCCTCTTGCAACAAGGCGCTTGGCGACAAGGGAGCCGAGGCCGTCGGATGAGCCAGTGACGAGTATGCGGGCCATTGTGTGTTGCGTGACAAAGGTGAGGACTTGTGGTTGTAGCAGCTAAGGTTGGACGCCTCGTGGTCATGACATCACCAAAGCATTCGCATAGGTGCATATGCAGCTCCCGGAGCGTCTGGGGTTGGCAGGTTGCTCCACTTGACATCTCGGGGATAGTTGTTTCGGCCCTCTCGATCTCGCATCGAACGACACGCACTAGTCCGAGAGCACGCCTGATTGATGTTGCAGCTTCGTGATAGGTGGCGGGCTTTTCTATGTACCGGTATCTGGCGCTAACGGGCGTCGAAACACCCGCCATTCACGATTGCGAGGAACACTAGGCTGCCTGAACTTAAGCTTTGTGCGCCATTTGCGGGATCTAATGAGCTTGTTCATCTTAACGAGATCTGGTTGACGACATGTTAGAACTATTGTCCAGGCACTCACGATGGCTTTCGGGCAAGGCAGCTCACTCACGACCGAGCAGCTTCACATAAAGATGCAGGTGCCCTCGCAAATGAGACTGCCCATATCAAATTTGAAAGCATCAGACTGCCCTACTTTTGAAGGCACTCTACTGTCGTACTCGCTTCAACGACTTCGAGCCGACATCAACAACGCGAATTATTCTTCCCATCATTCCCATAAACATCCTCGCCTCTCACATCAACATGTCTCTCACCACCACCCCAACACCCCTACGCATTCTCATATCGGGCGCTGGCATCGCAGGCCCCTGCCTTGCCCACTGGCTCGCGCGCACGCCCATCTCCCCTCCGCCTAAAGTCACCATCCTCGAACGCGCACCCACTCTCCGCGCAACAGGCCAATCCATCGACATTCGCGGACCTGCCATTGGCATCGTGCAGAAGATGGGTCTGCAGGAAGGCGTGCGCGCAAAACACACGACTGAGGAAGGAGTCAGGATTCTGGGGAGAAGCGGTGCTCCTGTTGCCGAATTCGGTGCAGGGCCGAAAGAGGGCGGCGGGTTTACTGCAGAGTATGAGATCTTGAGGGCGGATTTGTGTGGGCTGGTTGTTGAGTCGACGAAGCCTTTTCGCAACGTTGAGTACAGGTTTGGGGACTATGTGACCGGCTTGGCGCAGGATGCGAAAGAAGTGAATGTCACTTTCAACAGCGGCGCGCAAGAGACGTACGATTTGGTCGTTGGCGCGGATGGCGCGTCGTCCAAGATTCGCTCCCTGGTCTTGTCTGGAAAGGATTTGGAAAACTCTTACAACTTCATCGGCCAGTACGTTGCATACTTCAGCATACCGAGTCAAAAGACGGACACGAGGCACTGGTATTGGTACAATGCACCAAATGGACTCGCGCTCATGACACGGCCGCATCGGAACCCCGATACGATAGGAGTCTACATGTGCATCACAACTCGAGCCCACGGAGTGCGCGATGCCAGAGTGGAGAAGGCAATGGATGCTGGACCGGAGGGGCAGAAGAAGGTGTTGCACGAAGTATTCAAGAGCGTGGGATGGCAAGCGGAGAGGATCCTGGAAGGCTTGGATATCTGCGACGACTTCTACATGTCTCGCTGTGCGCAAGTCAAGCTACCTACATGGCATGCTGGGCGTGCTGTCCTGCTTGGCGACGCAGCTTTCGCGACGTTCGGTGTGGGCACATCCCTCGCCATACACAGCGCGTACACTCTCGCCAGTGAATTGGCCAAGATCAAGTCAAGCGACGACATCCCACGTGCTCTGGACGACTACGAGAAGGCATTCAGGGAAATCTACAAGAAGTCCGAGGATTTGCCTCTCGGCTACCCGCAGATTGCTTTCCCGCAGACATCTTTGGGATTGAAGTTGCGGGACTCACTTGCTTGGCTCGTGAGTAAGACCAAGGTGTACAAACTCCTCCCAGAAGACGACGGTATGGGAAGCGAGGTGGCAGAATATCCCTGGAGAAATATTTGAGATGGGGGTGATGGTGATCCTCTGTGGGAGAAGGAAATCGCTGCAGAGTCGATGGACACTAAGAATAGAGCACCTACCTGGAGCGGCGCAAGAGAGAAGAATGGTCAGTGATCCGTCACTTGCCGTGTGTAAGGCAGTGAGAGGAGTGGCCGCGGATTACGTCAGTCGAGGGCAGGGGATGAAGCACGCAGAATAGTGAGCTAGTGTCAGTAGAACGAGAAGATCATAGTCATACCGTCATCACAATGGCGTGGAAGGCTCTAATCAGATCTTTGCATTAACAACTTGCTTCAAATCACTGTCAAGAATGCTACTGACCTTTGCATCCAGGATCGAGCGCTTATTGCAACCGCACACCGGCTGTCTTGAGCTTCTTCGCCTGTTGGTCCTGCGCGTTGCTGATACCACCGTGTCCTGCTTCGAGTGAGCTTTGCGCCATCTTCTTCTTCTCTGCCTCAACCTTGTCGAGGTACTTCTTGGTTTTGGTGTTGCCGCTGCCCTTGCCGTGGAACTGGTGACTGAGCTGCTTGAAAGCTTCTTTCTGGTTCATCGTGCGGCCGTGCTCGTCAACGTAGGTCAGTTCAACATTGGGCTTGTACTCCTTGTTGAAGATGTCGGCCAGCCTCCTGCTCTCGCTCATGTCGGCATTGGTATTTGCCTTTCGAGCCCATTCCTCACGCTCGCGTGGAGTCATCGTGTTCCATCGTGTTGAACCTCGTTCGCGCTCACGCGCCAGCTTTCTTTGGCGCTCTGCATCAGCCTCGGCCTTTTGTTTGTCAGCCAAGAACTTTTGTCGGTCGCGGTATGTGGCATTCTTGTCTCCGCTGTCTGTCGCAGTCACGAGTCCACGTTGCCGTAGTAAGGCGAGAGTGGCACCGAGTCCTTGATCCACGGTCTTCTCCGCCTCCAGTCCAGTGTCTGTGATACCGGTCGATCGTGCTCGAGATTCGCTGCGGTCCCGAGCGTCCTCGGCCTCTGCTGCTGCTGCTGCTGCATAGAATTGATCCATATCCACGTCACCATCCTCATCGGCAGCGGGCGAGTCTCCTCCCATTGACGTGATGCCGTTGGAGATGTGACTGGACTTTCGCCGCTTACGCCGCGCTTCGTCTTCGTCGTCTTTGGCATTTGCACCAAGATTTTGCACGAATTCAGTTGTTTCGTCGATGACAAGGGCGGGATCTTCCATGTTCTCGGTCGACTCCATGACCTCGCCGAGTGTGTCAGGCGCGGCGCCCTCTTCACGCAATTGTCGCGCTATGTCCTCTGGTCGCATCTTCTTGCGCTTCTTCAGGGCCTTTTGCCGCTGTGCAGCAAGATTGGCTTGTAGATCGTCGTCGTCAACGAAAGATTCGTCGAACATGCTCTTCTTCTTGGGCTTGGGAGCAACACCACCACCACCATCAATGTCCATGTCATCTGCAGCAGGCTCATCAACTGGGAGCGTGAACATGTCTTCATCGTCCTCGATGCGTTCCCTCTTTGCCTTCTTGGGCTTCTTCTTCTTCGCTTTCTTCATCTTGACTTCTGAAACATCCATGTAGTCGTTGGCGGGCGCGTCGTCTTTGAGGATATCGAGGCTGATGGCGACCTTCTTCGGCTTTGCAGCACCAACTGCTCCAGCTTGAGCATCCTCAACAGTGCGACCCTTGCCGTCGAGCGTGAAGATTTTGCCCTTCTTGCCCTCGATCTCTTCGTCGTACTGCGCTAGGACCGACTTCTGGCCCGACTCGTCCATGTCATTCGGATCGTACACGCGCTTCCGCTTCTTCGAATCGAGCTTCTCTTGCTGCCTTTCCTCGTCCCTAAGTGCGAGCGCCTCGAGCTCATCATCGTCCTCGGCGTCAACAGCTGTGTCCTTGAGAACGAGGATCTGGTCTTCGTCGTCGAATTGATCGACCTCATGGCCGACTTTGACGCCTGCAAGATCGGCCACGGTGTACTGCATGGCTTCGCGGGCCTGGCGCTCACGCTCTTCGAGTTCCTTCTGCATCTGCTCGGCCTTGGCGATCTTCTTCTGGCGCTTCTTGCTGGTCTTCAGCCATGCCATGTCGTCGGCGTCGTCGCCCTCGTCCGCCAGACCCGTTCCCTCAAGCTTCGCAAAGCGCGCGGCCTGCTCACGTTGTCGCTTGATGGCAGCGGCGCGCTCTTCGCGCTTCTTCTTCGCTTCAGCCTCATCCTGCAGCTTCTTCCAGTTGTCGTAGGCGGCAGCCTGGCGCGTGTCGATGGTGCTCGCCGGCTCGTCGTCCGAGTCGTCGCCTTCTTTCGCGGGCTTAAAAGACGGGCCTAAAGTAGTGGGCGCTGATCCTCCTGGCAGTGGTGGTAGGCCCATGGACAGGCGAATCTTGTTCGCTTCGTCGATGGAAAGGTCTGCCATGGTAAGAACGCAGTGGGTTGTGACGCTGCAAAGGCGCTATATGGGAGAGGGTGGAGTCCCCAGTTGTGACCAGTCTGCTATCTCTCACTGATGGCGTAGTAGTGGTGAGGGCGTGAAGTGTGACAGGAGCTGTTCATTCGACATGCGGGCAAGTCGCGACTTCCGCACTTCTCTGCCAAGCCACTATCTCTAGCGGCTTGGCGAAGATTTCAAGCTACAAAATAATTCTACGGCACGCGCTCCTCTTCTCTCACCAACGACCTGTGTCAGCACTCCCGTCCGCCGTCAAAAGCGTGTTCGGTCGAGTGCTGGCAGTTCGTCCGTCCCCATGGAGCCATCTCTTGTCGATAGGTGTCAATTTCTGGACGACAGGTCGGAGAGTGAGTCGGCGCGTGCTATGAAGCCTGAGCTTGCCTTTGGGTTTGAGCTCGGTGGATGGGCGCGCCAGGCGGACTGATTCCTGTTCCCTTTTGCTAGGCCGTTGGCCTTTGATGCTTGGGACAAACCCAGTCGGCTACATACTTTATGCACTTACTTCTTTTGTTCGAGGAAATCGTTGTCCAAATCTGGCGATATCATGCCGGCTTGAAGCCAGCTACAACAGCTTCAGATGCCCGGTGACTTGATCCATGACACTCTTGGGCGCAGGACCTATGCCCAGCACCGTCGCGCTGCCGCTCGCTATTTGTGTGCGCCCCGCGTCGTGTATGATGTGTGCGACCAGTCCCAGGCTGAGGGCCTGCGCCTGCAGCAGCTCGAGCTCCTCTTCGCTCTTGACCTGCAAGGCCACCTTGGCTTGGCCCAACACTTCCCAGCGTCGTAGTATCGGCGAGTTAGGGGCGTTTTTGAGAAAGTGCTTGTAGCAGGCCAGTGTCGCGTGTCCGCACTGCGCGCCAATCTTGCCTGGCACTCATCAGAATGGTATCCGCGGTGGAAAAGTACGAGCAACTACCTTTTGTCATGCCCAGATCCGTCCGCACTACTAGTACCATTTTGCACTCTTCCTTGTTGCCCTTGAAGTCGGCGGGAACACTGTCGTCGTCCTCGCTGTCGTCGTCGCTCGTTTCTTCTGCTTCGCCTGTCGCCTTCTCTCCTTGTGAGGGCGCAGAGACGCAACTACCGCCAAACAGACCCAGCGACTTTGCCTGTCCAAGCATGTAGCCCGTCACGCCGGCGATGATGGCACATGCAACGGCAATGTTTGCCGTAGAAGGTTGCGTGTTGTCCTGCATCTTGTCAACGCGGCCCTAAGAACCAGAAGTGTGGAGGTTGGTAAGGTGGGGATTTGGTGTGCGTACCAATACGCGGGGAGCTGGAGTGAACTACAGTAGCGTCTGTGCTGTTCAAATCTGCGGACCTCTTGAGAAGCATCAAGAATCCTCGGTGCGAGCCTCGTCCGCTGCATCACCGCCTCAACATGCAGCCCCGCGGCCAATTGCTCTCGAGGAGCCTCGATGCCTCACACATGGCATTCCGCGCTGCTCACCCGGCGCAAAGAAGCTACGCCACCGAAGTCACTCCCACGCCTGCCGTCAAGAATCCTCTCCAGCGACAAAAGGGCGGCGATCTCGGCTCCCATCTACCCAAACACATCATTCCACGTGATGCATACATTCCCGCATACCCATATGGCGACCATCCGCTGTTCAAGCAGGCCAACCGCGGCCTCTACGGTGATCAGATGATCCAGTTTGGCAACAATGTCTCCCGCAAGACAGAGACCAAGACGCGCCGCTACTGGAAGCCCAACGTGCTCTCCAAGAGTCTCTACTCGGTCGCACTGAAGAAGAAGATCAAGCTGCGCATCACGTCCAAGGTGCTGAAGACGATGGATCGCGAGGGTGGCCTGGACGAATACTTGCTCAAAGACAACGAGCACCGCTTGAAGGAGTTGGGGCCTCTGGGATGGGCGCTGCGATGGACGCTGTTACAAAAGCCCGAGGTCGTTGACCGCATGCGCACCCAGGCCGCGGCTCTCGGGCTCCATCAGTCCACCATTGATGCGCAATGGCCGACGCGCAGGATGCTCCCAGATCAGAAGCTCTCGCAAGACAGTCTGGTACGGGCAGCAGATCTCATTGGCGACGAGCATGGCGAGATCGCAGAAGAGCAACATCTGGACGCCAAAGAGGACCTCGCTGAGTCTGCCACGCCCGACGAGTACACGAGGCTAGAGCAGCGTGTGAGGCGCGAGGCAATACTCGAGTATGCCAAGGCAGTCAAGGCTGCGCAGAGATATCTCACGCGTGGCCTTGTGGACAGCGAAGAAGAGGGACTCAAGCTTGCCTTTGTGCGAGCAAAGGAGCGGGACGAAGCAGCTACAGCCCTCAAACAAAAGTACGCCAAGAAGCTCGACCAAATGTTTACCATACAAAAAGTACAAGACACACGGACAAAGTTCGACTTGCCTTCCACCTTCTCAGATAATGCAGTCCGAACCATCGCATACAACCAATGGAGACGTCGCCAGATTGAGGAAGCCGGAAGCTACGAGGCATGGAAGGAGAGTGTAAGGGCCGAAAGAACCCAGGGGTCGCCACCTCGAGATGATGCCAGCCGAAAAGCAGAGTACGCCAGACTGATAGAAGAGGCTGAGAGCGCGTCAACGAACGAAGCCCTGGATGCCGTGCGGAAAAGGTATCTCGAGACCGCTATTAGCAAGGCCGATCGAGCGATAAGAGCGAAGGCTTTGGGTGGTCCAGATGACTATATTGAGCTGACTTTGGACGACTTGCGGTCCACGCGGGCTCCAAGGCAGGCGAGCGAAGTCGGCGGTGATGCTTGGGCGGCGCTGGTCAACTCGAGCAATGCAGCTGCGGAGAACAGGCCGACGGCGTGAGGTAAAGGTGTGTAGAATTATCAGTGCAATGTAACAGTAACACGAGATTGCTTGTGGTCAATCAAGGCTGGTTATGCCTGCAGTCAACATGTCGTCTCGTGCTTAATGCACCTCGCGTATCGATCGAAGCCATTGGTTCGTTGAGCGCCTTCCACATGATGCTGCAGGAAGGCGCGGATGCGGCTGTGTCGAACTTGGCTCTCAAGCTCTCCTTCTCTCGCTCATAGTCGTTGCATTCCTCTCGTGTCGTTGTAGCGGCTTCATCAGACCAAGTCATCGATCCGGTTGCCTTCTCGAATTGCGATACGGCGTCAGCCTCATGAGCCATCACCGTGGTGGGTAGGCTGCCTCTTATCATTTACCACTGTCCAAGATGATACTCGATCCAACATATCCCGCAAGCGAGGAGCTGATGCGATCGATACTCCAGATGCAAATGAACATGAACCGACATAGAACCTGGCCTTCGAATCTTGATGTGCCTATCAAAGGAACAAGAATGGTCGTGGGTCAATATTCCTCGCTATATACGGAACGTATGTGGTGGGAATTTTGCATGCATGTGGGCTGAGCGATGGAGATTTGAGGAACGGACGGACGATGCGAAAGTCTGTCGACTCCCAAGTTTTGTGGATCACTGTGGCCCGGCGGTCATCCTTTGCGCAGATTTAGGTCCCAGTCATGGTTATGAAGGCCTTGTCTTGGAGCTGGCCATCCGTGGATACGGCGAAGCAAGTTTTGGTCCCGATTTCGAACCCATGGCACTTCATCATTCAGCATCGCTGGTGGATATTTTCCAAGCCCCAGAGTGCATGGAGCCAGGGACCATGGAGAACATGATGGGGATTTGGGGTGTCACAGTCTCGGCAGACGCACTCCTGCGTCCGATGCCTGAGCAAAGCTCAATCAGCTGGAAACTGCCAACCTTCTATCAGTTGTCCTTCCCACGCCATGGCGACAAGAATGTGGGGCAAGCGCAACCACATCGGGACCTTGACAAGATAGTCACAACAGTGCTGTATCCCGCTCAGATGCCTCCAGGTTATCGCCCACGCTCAACTTTGTTTCTGGAATGTCCCGAGTGAGTCACGAATTTCGCGCCCGTTCTTCGTTCAATGGGAACATCCCAGCGACTCAGTAAATCTGGAGGATCTTGTGGCAGAGGTGCTCAACGTAGCATACGAAAGAGATGGATTGCTTGTGTCAAAGGCGTTCCGCATTCCCACAATCTTGCCTGGCGGCGGTAAGATTACGATGCATCGGCTGGCTCCGGAAAAGACAATGGTATCCATTATTGGTCCGCCTGATGGCTCAATGGACTACCAGGCAGCGCTCATGCTTCTGGAGCAACAAAACAAGAAAAGGTTACTGATGGCACGTCAAGCTGTGAATGAAGATTCAGCCAAGTCGTTGACGGATGCATTGGGCCCTGGACAGAGCTCGAGTGCATTGCAGCCATTCCCCTTCTACTTTCAGCTCGCCAACGAGTTGGATGACAGCGAGTAGCCCCGCCGCCTCATATATGACCGCCAGGTCGAACTATGCAAGTCCGGTGTTTACTTCTATGAACAGCACCAGCCCTGCTGTCAGATATCCGACAATACGAGAGAATAAGCCGCTCGACCCTACCATGCCTGCTCCGCTTTGAAAACTCGGGAACGACTACCAAGAGCATCTGCTTCAACAAAAGATTGTGCAGCCCTTTGACAAAGAGCTCACCTGGTCTGGAAAAGGTCAACACGTTGTCTTTCTCCCCAAAGACGACGTCCCGCTCGCCGTGATATCCCACTTGGGAGCATCTGTGACGGCCAAGGTCGATAAGGTTCTTGGTCGAAGAATAGTGATCGCGAGAAAGACTATGAGATGCTCACGGCAGTGGACAACAGCGGATGCTTTACGGGAAGTCTATCACCTACAGAATCTTTCCCACTTTCATATCGTACAGCTGGTGGGGACATATCTGCAAGGTCGAGACTTTTCCATTCTTATGTATCCAGCTGCTGACTACCACTTGGGAACGTTCCTGGAGGACACCGCTGACACTGTCACGTCGGTGAGCAATGATCCTGAGCTGCGCAGACTTTTCCTTCGACAATCAACAGTCTGTCTTACTGCAGCAATCGCTTTCATACACCACAACACCACGAAACACATGGACATCAAGCCTCAAAACATCCTAGTGCGACGGTCACAGGACGATAGCCCACCATGGCGTATTTACTTGGCAGACTTTGGTGTTTCGCGATCTTTTGCAACCCAGGACCACAGCCAGACTAATGGTCCAACCTCCCGCACCCCACACTACTGTGCTCCCGAGGTCTACAAGTACGTAACGAAGAGGTCGTTCCGCCGACATTTTCTCTCTGGGCTGCGTCTTTCTCGAGATACTGACTGTGTACGATTTACAACACCCTCACGACTTCGCCGACTTCCGGAAAGGCAATGGAAACGACGAGTCGTTTCATGCGAACCTTTCGAGGGTAAGAGAGTGGACACACGGTTTGTTGGGAAGATCTGCAACTACGCGGCTGTCGAGTTTCGGTGACAACACGTCCATCGTGGAGGAGATGCTACTCGAAGATCCAAGCGCAAGGCCTACCGCGACGTAGATACTCTCTCGAATGCCAGACAATACCAGATGTTACTCGAGACCGCCAGAGCCTTACGTAGCTTATGAAGAGGCCAATTCGAACTCTTCACCACCACCACCACCACCACCACCACCGCAGATCGAACAAAGTACAAGCTTTGATCATGTTCAAGCACTTTCAAACAAGGCGGAACAACCAGGTCTCCTCATGACCCAAGGCTCAGCCCGCTTGGAAGATGGAGAACGCGGCGAGCAGATCGACGAGGCACCCAGGACGAAACGCAGGAAGCTTTCCATCCAATGACGCTGCAGAGTGCCTCAAACGGTCTTTAGCATACAGGATTCAGTAGTAATTTAACGTCGGTGAACCCGTTCTGATGAAGGTTCAAGCTCAATCTTGTGGCTATCTCCACTGTATCACCATAGTCGTACAATGCGTTATCGTGCAGGTATCAAAACAAAACTACTAGTCGTTTAAAAAATGAAGAGAGCAGCATCCTCCCAAAGTTACACATGCTGCACGGATTACTCTATCAGGACCTAAGCAAGTGGTGTTGCTGGTTCAAATGAAAGACAAGAGCGCTTTATTAAAGGGGAAGCAAGCGAATAGACAGAATTTCCAGGCTCTACCCGCATCTCGTGGTTTTCCCCCAGTCACAGATGAGTACTGAACGAAAAAAGTGGTTACGTCACCGCACTTCTCCAGGCATATCAGAACCAGCTCCGCACCTGTCGCCGTATTGTGGACGCAGTACCCGGCTCCTAAGTTTCGAATACTCCATGTCACAAGTCGTCTCGGATCACCCGTTGAAACACGCACTCCGCATACACCGTTTCCTACCAAAAGAGACGATATCTGAAGACTTGCAGTGGAAGAGGAGATGGAATGAACGAAGGGTGCTTCGTCAACACGTAGCGTGAAACATTTCTTTTCGTCGTGATCAAGATCTATCAATCATGCACTATCATGCATTCACACATGACATCATAGTAATCGTCCATCTATTCCCAGCCGATGCCCTAGAAGCCATGCCCGTACCTTCGTCGAGTGTAGGCTCTATTCCAATTACCGTCCCAGGCGAGCCATGTTGAGCTGTTCACCTCACTGCTATGTTCTCCACGTTCTCGAACGCAAAGCTTGGGCTTCCGGGCTCCGCACTCGCCGCATTTGGTGGCAGATCCGTCCTCGTCTCGCCCTTCGATCCATCTTCCTTGATGACCATGCCTTCCTTTCCTCCTTCAGCCACAGTCACGATTTCCACGTGGACGCATTTCTGGATCGTTTGCTTCAGGCCGGGGATCATGGAGCGCAGAGTGCTCAGCTCATCAAATGCGAGCTCGCGGTTCAGCACGACTTCCTTAGACTCGCCGTTGTCGAGACGTCGCTTGAGGCCATTGATGAAAGGCATTGCTTTCTTTGACTCGGATTTGTCGATTGACTTGGACAGAGACTTGATATCGATGTTGGGGTAAGAAGTAGCCACGAGGTCAATGTACCTATGAGGGTATTAATATAGCTGTGCATGAGGCTGTCGTGCGGCAGTTCTACTCACTTCTTCTGCCATGCTGGCCACTCCTGCGCAGCGAATATGGTGATATTCTTTTCCTTCTTGGGGTCGAACGCTGCTGCCTTGCCCTTGGACAACCTCTTAACCGCCGCGCCTTCCGCCGATGTAATGTTTGACTGTGTCTGTCGCACAAACTCGCGCGCTGCTGTGAGAGACGGGTTCGCTTCTGGCACCTTGGGCCATTGTGCGTTCTGGACGGTTTCAGGCTCCTTGAGAACCTCAAGCCAGATGTACTCAGCCCAATGCGGCGCAATTGGCGTGAGAAGGAGAGCTTGGAGCTTAATGAACTTCTTAACGAGATCCTCGTGCATACCGAGACCTGCGGCGCGTGTAGCTTCTCGGTAGAAGTCGCGAGCAGAAGTGAAATCGTAGAAGCCGGACTTGAGTGCGAGCTTGTAGGATGTGTCGGTGTAGTGTTGGAAGGTCTCGTGCACCAACAAATTCATCTCGTTGTCGAACATGTCGTCGAAGAGAACTCGCTCGCTACCACTCTGGCGCTGGATGACGTCGGTGTTCTTGACGCGCTCGGTGCTTCTTGACTCGAGGTACTTTGCAGCATCTGGGACGTAAATTGCCTCGCGAACCAGCTCTTCGCACCATTTGCGCAGCTCGAACAGCTTCAAGATATTGGCGTTAGCAACCGTCTCTTCGAAGTTGGCATCACCAATATCGTCACCTGCATCAGCAAGCGCAATGCGCGTGGCATCAGCACCAAACTTCTCGACAGCGCCAGCGATGGTGAGGAAGTTGCCGGTAGATTTGCTCATCTTCTCTCCGTTGAGCATAAGATGTCCATTGACACGGAAGCTGCGCGGCCAGTTCTCCTTGGGGAAGATTGCAGTGTGTACGTAGAGATTGAAGGTTAGGTGGTTCTGGATAAGATCCTTGCCGCTAGTACGCATGTCGAGCGGGTACCAGTAGTCGAAGTGTCGTCGCATCGTCTCAAGAGCCTTCTTCGGAATGTCCGATTGTGGTACATCTGAGCGTTCTCGTCGGCCAAAGACATAGTCCCATGCGTCATCTGTGAACTGCTCGGGCTTGATGCCGAGAGGGCCGACTTCCTTACCGAACATGTCCGTGTGAAGCAGATGTGCGAAGGAGTAGTATGCTTGGTAGATTGTGGAATCTGACAGACTCTCGACCATGACTGATGGATCCCATGGCACTTTCGTTCCAAGTCCGTATGACCGCGCGCAAGCCCAAATGCTCAGCCAGTCGACGACTCGTAGGAACTGGTTCTTAGCTTCTGAGTAGTAGAGATTGAGGTCGCCTTCGATGTGTGATCTGACCTTCTCGGCCCACTCGCCATCTCCGCCGTTGGCCGCTGTGCCGTAATTCATGTACCATTGGTCGAGCAGAGCCGCAACACAGTCGTCACCACTTCGACTGATGACCTTGCCGTCCGGCTCAGCATACGCGAAAGCATCGCCAGCATCGATGAGCTGCTTTCGAACAAGATTCTTCGCTTCCTCAACAGACTTGCCAGCAAAGTCGCCGTAGACCATCTTGCCCTTGTAGAAGCCCTCCTTGTATGCCTTGTCTTTGGCGTCAGCAAGCTTGGCTGCATCCTTGGGAGACTGAATTTTCATGTCTTCTACCAACTTCTTCGCGGTGAGGTTTCCATATGTGGGTGTGTCAATGATGGGGAGGATGTCGTCCAACTTGACCCACTCCTTCTGAATGCCGTAGTACTCTGCCTTCTTGGCGAGGTCGAAGGAAGTTATGTAGTCGTCTGGCGAATCTGATGGCACACATGTGACGACGGCGGTACCCTTGGTGTCCTTGACCGTTTCCATGGGCAGAATATAAACTTCCTTGTGGACAGACAATGGAGCGTGTACGACTGTTCCGATGACTTCCTTGCCCATGAAGCTAGCGACTTGCGGGAATACGCCCCACTCCGGGAAGATGCCGGGTTGATAGGCCATATTGCGAGCTGCACGCTGGCTGCACACAAAGTACTCAGTATCAGTGACTCTGAAGAGTCCGTACTCGATCGTTGGGCTGACGAAGCATGAAGTCTGGCCGTACATGGTCTCTGGTCGTAGTGTAGCTGGGATGAAGTAGGCGCTTGCGCCTTGCGGAAGCTTGCTCTCAATTTCGTTCGCGGAGTCTGCCCACTTTACAACCTTCATCTTGAGTCCTGTGTACTCTTGAACGCCGACACCCTCTCCAGACTGCCTGTCGTGGTCCATGCATGCCTGTCCGTCCTTGGGGCTGTACACGGTATATCGCTTGGCGAAGATGATCTTCTTCATGTCGAGCAGCTTGCGCATTTGCCAGGCGACGAAAGAGTCGTAGTAAGGATTTGCGTCGGTGGTGACGAATTGCCGCCTCCAATCTATCCTAGCGCCAAAGTTGTTGAGATCGCGCTTGGCGAGAGGAGGGAAGTACTGGATCCAGTGCGCAGGGTCAGCGAACTTGTGAATCTCTTCGAGCGGGATGCCTTGCGCCAGCATGATCTGAAACTGGTATTTGGTCTTGACGGTCTTCGCGGAGGCCTTGCCCTTTTGCGCCTTGAACTTGGTGATGTCGGTCTTGGTCTCAGCCTGAGTTGGCGCTGGCGGTTCTGGCACGCTGTCGTCTAGAACATTTTCAACGGGACATCGCTCAAAGTTTTGGCCGAACTGCTCGACTTCTCTTACAAGCTTGTCTGCGCAGGCTTTGATGGGCATGCCCGTCACGTGGTAGCCGAGCGGAAAGAGCGTCCGCTTGCCAACCATCCTCTGGAATCCTGCAGTGAACTCAACTTTTGATGCAGTGAAACCATGGCCAGCGTGGAGGGTGCCGTTCATGTAAGGGTAGGCAAAGTTGCCGAACCATTTTGGGTACTTTTCGTGCAGCTGGTCGGGTGTGGTGGTGTCGAAGGGCTCCTCTTCGAGAGACGGCGCGTCCGGGTTGAAAACTCCCTGCTCTTGCCACGCCTTCTGGTAGCGCTTCTCTGCCTCGATCAGGGTATCTCGCTTTTCGGTGTTTTCAATCTTGAGTGTTTTTGACTCTGCTTCTTGCGGCTTCAGCAGGTCGATGGATGCAGTTACGGCATCTTTGGGCACGTCCTTGGGGGCCTGTGCTTCCGCCATGATGCCCAAACGATAATGAGAAAGACCAGGGAGCGTAAGAAGGAAGAGGCTGGCGTGGGGTAGTTGATGTTGGTTTGTGCTCAAGCCCGTATGCCCCGGGAGTCATAGCGCTGGGGCAATCAAAAAGTGTGTGCCGCCAAGAGTTCGACTTGGTCCATGCGCATCCTTGACTTCAATGGAGCATCTGTGTGAACGTTAGTCGAGCACTCGCATCTGCAGCAAAACTCAAAAGTCACGACATCGGCCCCTCGACACGCTGCTCGCCACGTGCCACGATGCTGGGCCTCTTCCATCGCCTGTTCGGACGGCAGCGAAGCAGCCTCCCGCCATTCGACTTTGCGCGCAATCGCTTCCGCCAAAAGAAGAAGTGGCCGCCCAATCTACCGCAGCTCACAGAGCGCCAGCAGTTTCGTTTTGAGCGCAAGTTCAAGCGTCGCATCCGCCTCAAGTCGATGCGCCCGCAGTGGAACAAGTGGGTCAAAATTACCCAGTGGAGCATCATCAGCTTCATCGTCGTCTATGGCGTCCTCTTCCACGACTTCGCAAAGGATCCGATGAATCCGCGACCGGGCGAACAGCCGTTCAAGGGCGTGAGGGATAAGATGTGGGCGTGGATAGGGAACTTTTATACACATACCGAGGCCACCATCAAAGGTGAAAGGGGTGCCCGAAGGCAGGAACCCATACATGGTCGGAGGAGTGAAGGGGAGTAGGAGGCTTCAAGCATGTGTTAGCAGAGAAATTGAAGAGAAAGCTTGAAGATGCCAAGACTTGCCCATCGTTCAGGACAGGTTCTTTGAAAGAAAGGAAATAAGATGAAGGATAACATACCGGCGAGCCATCTTCCAAGGCCTCGACGTAGATGGGCAATGGGCCCATGGGTGGGCGAGGTATGTGGAAGGGCCATGGCTGGCAGTCCTTCTTTCGTCGTCAACCAACATGCTACGACATCTCAAGAGGATCTGATGCTTACCGGCCAAATCTGGTACCTCGTCATGCCCGGTGCCATGTACCAGAATTTGCCACGCTTTATCTGGGTATGTGACCCGTCCAGGTACGTATGGTAGGTGGCAACATGCCTGCCTCTGAAGAGCAACTGCGTTAGCCAAGGATTATACTTTCGTAGATCATACTCCAACTTACGGGCCATAACCGACGAAGCGGAGCTGCACCGTAAAGTGCGGCTCCCTCGCATCATGCCATGTCTTGGTGACATGAGCTTCGGTTCCGTACGCCCAGTCAGGCCATGTGCCACCCCACCCATTGTAGGCGAACAAGTATACCTCTGAATTTGGCCCCAGGCCGGCAATTACTTCTTCGAGGCCAACGCGATGACGCACGGGGATCTCCGGAGCGAAGCTGATCCCGCCATGGTTGGGATAATACCTACATTTCGATCAGTCCCTACTCAATACTCCGTCAATGAAAGCATCGTTAGCTGTATGTCAATCGTTCTAGGTTGCTCGCTCGTCGGTATTTTACGGTTCCGCGTTGTGCTTCACTTGTTTCTGACTGTTGTCTCGCTGGTGCTGTCGAGGTTGAGCTCCTTCCAGATGCTACATTAGTAGAGAAGAACCAGTCGTGCTGGAGTTCTTCAACGGCGCCCATGCCATTCTTCAGCAATCACGAAGGCTGTCATCG
Source organism: Setomelanomma holmii (assembly GCA_010015745.1). NCBI lineage: Eukaryota > Fungi > Ascomycota > Dothideomycetes > Pleosporales > Phaeosphaeriaceae > Setomelanomma > Setomelanomma holmii. The sequence continues at coordinate 44,336 of ML978296.1, forward strand.
AAACCTCGTGCAGTAGCGTAGGCGGTCAGCCTCATGGGTGCCGAGGGTGATGCAACATCTCTCGTGTACGGAGACTATGTGGACTACGCCCAGTGGTGTGGACAACCTGGAGTGGTCTTTTGATCATTGGAAACCGACCGCCACGTCCCCGAATTTCCATGGCAGTGGTCTACGCCCTGTTGTTTGCGACTATTTACATCCAGGTTCTGCGTCGGAAGGAAGCGCTTCGCAACAGCCACTGTGCTTCAGAATCCGGACCAAGGCATTCGTCTCGCTTTGGGAAGCGCTGGAATGGCAACTCGACTTTCGATCGTTCGGGGTCGTAATACTGGTGCATCGCTAGCATTTGTCGCATTCATCCAGAGCCGCATCGAAGCGGAGTCCTGAGGTCAACTCGTCTCCCCTTGACGTCACACCAAGTTTCCAATTACCAGCATCTGAAAGCAACGCCGAACGAAAATGACTGGGCAATGCAATAAGAGAGCGGTAGACGTGGTGTCCGTCTACTACTCGCGGCTGGGGACTCGCATTACCTCTCAAAGTATTCTTCGATTCCGGACCACATCTTCAATCGGGATAGCACGGGCGGGGATTAGCGGGCGGCAGACAATGCTCTCAAGTCACCAGAGAAGAAAGAGCGGCCGCGCAGCGAGAAGCGGGTTGTTAGATTGTGGATTTGATCAGCTGTAGGCAGATTGCACCGAAATCATGTTGTTATTGTTGTTGCTTCGCGGTAGCCCTGGGCGACGCCTGTTTGTTGACGTATCGTGAGGTTGAGATGGAAGGTGCGAAATTTCTTCAAATCAACGCATGGGCTGAAGCTCTTCCAGGCGATGACGGGCATCTTGAACGAGGGTCAAGACTCTTGTAGGCGTCTCAGGTGGCTGTGATGAAGAGAACTACTACTGCAGCAAAGGTGATGATACACAGGCTCAGAGATAGGGAAAGCTCCTATATACTCAATGACATGTGCCGCTCGATGAACGCAGCTACTGTGATCTATCGCAAACTCAAGACATACATTCGCACCACACTGCGCTCATACATCGATTAAATTCTCGCCCTGTTGCTCGCCCTCTCCCGAGTTGTCGCTTGTGTCCTTGGTCGCCTTCTTCTTGCCGTCTTTGTCACCACGACTCCTCTGATAGTACTGGTCGAGGACCTTGGCTGGGATACGGTTAAGCAGTTCCTTGGGGTAGATACGGAGCAGCGACCATGCGAGGTCGAGCGATTCCTCAATGGAGCGAGATTCGTAGGCACCCTGAGCGATGAAAGACCGCTCGAACTTCTCGAGAAACTCGAGAGACAGCTTATCTTCGGATGACAGGGCCTCCTCCCCAACGACAGCCTTCATGGCGGCGGCGTCACGACCGATGGCGTACTTGGCGTAGAGCTGGTTGGAGACATCGCCGTGGTCCTTGCGTGTGCGACCCTCACCGATAGCGGACTTCATGAGACGGGACAGAGATGGTAGCACGTTGATGGGCGGGTAGATGCCCTTGTTGTCCAGCTGACGATCAATGAAGATCTGGCCCTCGGTGATGTAGCCTGTCAAATCAGGGATAGGATGTGTGATATCTGCAATGGTCAGTCGTGATTCTCGTTGAACCCTTGAGTGTTACTCACCATCGTTAGGCATGGTCAGAATGGGAATCTGGGTGATGGATCCGTTGCGTCCCTCGACACGTCCAGCTCGCTCGTAGATGGTAGACAAATCCGTGTACATGTAACCGGGGTAACCACGACGACCAGGCACTTCTTCCCGTGCAGCTGAAACCTCACGTAGCGCATCGCAGTAAGATGACAGATCGGTAAGAATGACCAAGACGTGCTTCTCAAGCTGGTAGGCGTAGTATTCGGCGGTGGTGAGGGCGAGGCGTGGAGTGATGATACGTTCGATGCTGTGCCATGTCAGTCGAAGCCGTTGCTATTCCGTTCCGCAACTCACGTCGGGTCATTGGCCAAGTTCAAGAACAAGGTGACACGCTCCATACTGCCATTCTCCTCGAAATCTCTTGTGAAAAAGCGACTCGTCTCCAAGTTGACACCCATGGCTCCGAACACAATGGAGAAGTTGTCGTCGTGGTCATCGTGCACGCCCTTGGTGGGCTTTCCGACCAAACCAGCCTGTCTGCAAATTTGGGCAGCAATTTCGTTGTGAGGAAGACCTGACGAGGAGAAGATGGGGATCTTTTGGCCACGGGCGATTGAGTTCATCGTGTCGATGGCGGAGATACCAGTCGAGATCATTTCTTCGGGGTACACCTGGTCTTCTTAGCTTCGCCATACCACGTGAGATTACGTTCAGCCTTACTCGCGAGTATGGGTTGATGGGACTTCCGTTGATGTCGAGGTAGTCCTCTGCCAGCACCTTGGGGCCCTTGTCGATGGCCTTGCCCGAACCGTCGAAGATGCGCCCCAACATGTCCTCGGAGACACCAAGCTTCAAGCTGTGGCCGCTGAACTCGACCTTGGTCTGTATGCGTCAGATATGCCCATTGCGCTGCTGCGGCCATATATACCTTTTTGACATCAATGCCCGTTGTGCCTTCGAAAACCTGTGCCCTTATCAGCTCCAGGCGTAAGCAATGGTGGCCTGGTCCAAATATACCTGTACGACTGCTCGGTTTCCTGCTCCAGTGTCAGTATCTAGTCGCCTCCTCAAGCTATCAGAGCTTACCTCGAGCTTCGAGGACCTGGCCAGAGCGCTCAGTGCCATCAGGCAGCGTCAAAGACACAATTTCGTTGAACCGCGGGAATTTGACCTATCCGCCACATCCATAAGCTTGCGCCACATCTACTCGAAAGCCATATGCCTACGCACGTTGTCGAGAATGACCAATGGACCGTTGATCCCGCCGATGGTGTTGTAGCGTATCCTTGGAGTGACGTTCATCATGCGGGGATCGATTACGTCCGGCATCGTGGCGGTGTTTTGGGTGCGCGCTTCGTTCGAGGGAAGGGTATCGCTCGAGGGAGTGCTGCAGGCCGTAGAGAGGCGTCTGTATCAGTGGGCGCTGAGGTTCACGATGCTGGGAGTCCAGAGTGGGCTGCTAGAGCTATGACCGCCTGCAGAACGTCCATGCGGCAGGCGATGACGGTGGTGCTTGGCGGGCGGCAACCTCACCGACCGTACCAGAACCACCGCAAGCACTTTACAAAGCATCCACATCGAATCGTACTGTATTGTTCTGTGAGCATTCATCGCTCCATGCAGCTTGACCCTCCGCGACATATTGCCTTTGCAGCACAAGTCCCACGGTCACATGAACACGCCGTCCAAGAGCCGGCAAGGCTACGAACATGTCCAATATACGAACCTGATGGGTAGCTGCGAGTAACAAGCGGTCGTGTAGAAACTACCTGTAAGGCTGATTCGTCTGCTTGCACAGCAGGGCTGAGGAAAGTCTGCGCCTCAGCCACCAGACCCTTAACACTATCTAGGGCCATTATGTATAGCGCATGATCGCAAACCTGACTTTGCCTATAATGTTCCACCCTCGCTCTAGTCCACGACATAAGCACCACTCAAGCGTGGAGACTTCTCGGCCGACACTTCAACACCAAGATCAGTCGCATTCATGGCAGAAGGCGCTCGCTGTCTTGGGTTCCGTAGGGGCCATATGCAATGTTGTTGATGCTGTCAGTACGACCATCACTTTGATCACCGACCTTACGAAATTCAGGAATGGACCGACGCTGGGTTACACGACCTACACCATCAACTGCTCATGGATCTGGAGGTTTCGATCAAGTGCTGTGGCTTGCTCATCAACAAATTGGAGGGGTTCTTCTCAGATCCAGCCTCTCTTGCCGAGAAGCCTCTTGACCTACGGAACAGGTTCAAGATCGTCTTCGGAAAGTGCAGGGCCAGACAGCGTGCAGAAGCTGTTGGAGCGTCAGACGAGTGCCCTGTGCCCTGTCCCTGCTTCTCACGGCGTGTAATTGGTAAGCTCGGATTTTATGCCCTAGTTATTACAGACTTCGACACCCTTCACCAGTATGCATCGATTAAGAAGATTTCACTGATCTACCTTGTGTAGCAACACCTTGGCCGAGCAGCAGCAGCATTTGCAAAGATCCAAGAGTCGCAAAATCCTAGATCGTGCCCAAGCTGACTCGATCTCCTTGTGCGTCCAACGCGATACCACTTCTTTTGCGACTCGCATGACAGACAATCTCTCCAAGATCTCCCGCGTATTCGACTTTGACCGGAATGTATTCTCCACGAGAGTATATGAGCGTGCTTTTCGTGGATCTGTCAAGACTGCCCTGAAGCATCAGCAATCGATCGATCGTTCACCTGCACAGTCACTTTATAAGAATATTTACATCCTAGGTGACGAGCTTGGCAAGTATCTGGTCAGCAATGCATTCCACCCAGATCATGCCAGAAGCTACCCTGAAGGCTGGATTTCCCACCGTCTGCGAATGCAGCAGCTCTGTGCGGAACTGATCTACGCCATCATTCAGCGCGGAACCTTTGGTTGGGATGCAGACCAGATCTCTGTCCTTCGTTCGTATGCAACCGATGATCACGAAGCACGACCAAAATTCTCAGAAACTCTGGATGCATGCACGATACTGTGGTGTGGATCGCTACGGAGATGACATGAGCCAAGTCCAGACACCCAAGGATACGTTAGAGAGGCGATCAGGTTGAGGAGCATGGTCTTCCAGATAGACATAATACCAGCCGGAGGTTGGAACGTCTATTGCGGAAACGCCGAGGCAAGATAGTGAGTACGCGGTATCCAGGATACCTACAGCGCTGATAATTCGCTAGTTTCATCAATCAGATGGAGCAGATACTTCCACTACGAACCACACAACCTCGATACGAGATGCCTTCCTATGCAGATACCTCTCGCGCAAAAGCTCTCCTACATTCAAGTTCCACAATGGAGTGTCGCTTCCAAGCTGGGCCCTCTGCTGTCTGTTTGATCGCAACCTTAGCCGAGAAAGCGAAGACGTGGCCCTCGTTTGAGAATTTGCGGAGCGCACTTGCCATAACCTTCATCTTCGATCTACAAGACTATGGCAACGGGGCGCAAGAGACGCTCTGTGAAATGGCGACCAGACTAGACTCCAGCCTGGCAGATTTGGGCAGTCTCGAGAATCGTGGATCACCTAATGACCTCCCATTCCTCCTGCTGCTTCGCAATGCCAAAGTCTTTCGGAATCAGCTCGACAGTACCAAGTTTCGCTTCGCATACGAAGATATTGTCGATGACTTTGACACAGCTCTCCATCGCATCGAAACGCATTTTCGCCAGGTCGTTAAATTACCATTAACTTGCCTCATACTGGACGATGACGAGGAAGTTCGGTCAATTACTCTGACAGACACAGTGTATCATATCCTGAGCGAGCGAAGCAATCCGATGCCTGGCACGCAACTAGAAGCGCTTGTCTACTCATGAGAAATTGCCGCTCGTCAAGCTCAAAGCCCGTGGTAGGAACCTCCAACTTCGCACTCAGCGTGCGACAAAGTTGGAGTCTTCATCATACTGAAAACCGGATACTGAGCCGAAAAAATCTGGAAGTAGCTTTTGCAACAAGGCTGGGCACCGTATTTCGCGATGTGACACAGCCACCACGAATAGCTGACGCTCAGCCCCGTGGCGGCGCTTTCGGCACCCCAAATGGCGAAGCTCTTCTAATCCTGTGGAGTGGCGCTCCGCAGTTCTGGTAAGCAAGATCGATATCGCGAGCATGGCAGATCTGACATCGATATTGCAGTGCGCTGCCTCATAGGGCGTTCATCGTGCGTATGCAATGCCGAGTTGCTATTGGTCCATCCTGTCATCTCAGGAGAAACGGTGCACAGTTTCCACAAACACGGCACGCCTGCATGTCACATCTTACGTGTTTGGATACGCCTTAGGGCCCGCGAGACGCAGCCTTGTTGGGACGATCTCATATAATGGCCAGGGGCGATCCCTCATGCGCATTCCTCTTCGCACCCAGCACAAATCCGGCCAGAAGTTACACCATGTCGGGCATAACGACGACCATTGGTAGTCTGCCTCAATATATCGCGACTGCAACTGTTCCGGATCTCACTACCATCTTCACGCCTCCTGCATCCTGCAATCGATGGTTTGCAGCCGACACACCAAGCATTGCTTGGAGCACCTACTCTCGTGACGGCTACGCACCACCTGTCGACCCGCTATATTACTCATGTCTCCCAAGAAATCTGAAAGGCCCTCACTATAGTCCTGGTGTTTGTACAGAAGGCCAGACGATTGCTGGCATCACCAAGTACGAGGCTGGTTCGCGAACGATGTGGCAGGCGCAATGCTGCAAAAGGTGCGACCAGAAGTACACTCATAAAGGAAAATGCTGACATTAGTGCAGTGGCCTCACTATCAGCGTCCAGACGATTCAAAGTAGTCCTGTATCGATGTGCGTGAGCGCGATAGCAACGCCGCTTCCCGTCCACGCACTCATCACTACGACCTACACCAATGGAGCGTCAAGCTCGTACTATGACTACGTCGTGAACGATCAGTCCACTGTCTCGAATATGACGACCATGACACAAGGAACTGCCGTTGCCGATCCGTTGTACGTTGCATGGGAAGCATCAGATCTGTCATTATTTCCAGTCGCATATGCAACATCACTGGCACAGAAAGTTGGAGTTGCATTCACACCCACAGCCACGCCCTCACCTGGAGTATCAACACGCGGCCCATCGCAAACAGGCACAGCTGGTGATCCTTCACAGACAACAGACTCGAACTCTAGCGGTCTTTCTAGTGGGGCGAAGATTGGTATTGGCGTCGGTGCTGGCGTGGGTGGATTCCTTCTGATCGCGCTCGTTGCTATGGGGTTCATAATTCGACGCTTGAGGAGGCGAAACCAGGCCGTCACCACGTATCCAAATGAAGCCACGCCTGAGCTTGGCGGCACGGAAGCAGGTGCGGTGAAAGAGAAATGGTATCATGGAGCGCGGCCTGCAGAACAAGCGCAAGGCAACAATGGTGTAAATGAGCTGGATTCAATTCCGGTTCAGTATCTGCCTGGTCCGCCTGTGGAATTAGAGGGCTCACATGTACAAGGAACGCGGTACTGAGCAGGACACATACTCTCTTCGGAGTTTGAGGACAGCCATAAAAGACTTCAAAGTAATGATAATAGGACACAGATGTCGATCGTATGGAAACCTACCCTCTTGCGAGATTGCTTGGATACCTTGCAAGACTGGATGCCTAGGAGAGACTCGCCGGTGTACATGGCATGTTTTTGGCAGAACGAAGCCACGAAGAGGGTGGACATTTCCTGTCTTCTTTGCGTAGCCCACCGCGACTGTCGGATATCCTCTCCTTGCTGAACTTTAATAGTACTATGCGAAGGTACACACAGCAAATCAAGAGGCTGTATTGCAGCCAGAAATAGGAGCTCGAAGCTATACGGCGCGAAGATCTAGTCGCCCAAGCCAGTTCGAATGAATACGATGCGGCATTGTCATCGGACGGCTAGCGAAATGCTTGCGCTGTATCAGGCATAAGAGAAGTCACGATGCAGGACAGAACCACAGAGCGGTGAGAGAATTGCATATTTGATTTGGAAGTTCATGTACTATAGCAACAAATGCGCTCCTGAATGTACACAGCAAATTCCACAAAGTATACCTACATTAGCGTTGGCGAGTCATGGGCCAATCGAGTCCTGTTCTCACTCGTCAGCAGATGCATCGTAAAGACCAAGGTGCAAATGAGGAAGTGTGGAGGAAGGATCAGACATCCAAGGAAGGTATTCGCGCTCATCGTCCATCGGTTGTAGGTTCAATTGATGGCTAGCGTGGAAACTGCGAATGTAGGAATGTTTCATCATGAGAGAGAAAAGGTTGGAGAAGGGTGGTAGTGCTGACCTGAAAAGAGACACTTGAAGTGTCAGTGCTATAAGTAATACCAGTGGTGCTTGCAGTGTGCATCCTCTGCCAGGCCCGCTGCATGAATCGCATGTGTATACTGTGGCGGAGCCTGGCAGTAGTGTACTCGCTCATATAGTGCAGCCCATAGAAACGACTGTGTAGTTCATCAGGAGTGCATAGCGACAGGCGGTGTCGTTACGGGTTTCGGGTCATTAGTGGCGGAGTCAAAATATCTGCGCGGCGATGTCAGCAACTTCAATCAAGCCGGAGAAGTGAAGCGTTGTGTAGCAGACGGTGAGGTCAGACGACAGTACTGGCAAGTAGCAGGCGCCCTGCGAAAGGCACCCGGACAGCTTAGATTTCTTCAAGGTCGAATCGGTTGGGAAAAGAAGAAAGATGGTGTATCATCACTCCAAAAGCAAAGCGAACGGAGGAAGGAACTTACCAAAGTCACATAGCTGGCAGCTAACAGATGTCAGTCAGTCGCATGCTGGCATAAGCATCCTATTGTGCGTGAGAGAGTGTTTGCTGGAGGTTCGGGAGGATTCTTGCAGAAGAAGTTGCAGTCGAAAAAAGTCTCGAGTTGGAGCTCAAAATTTTAGCGCGACTGCCAAGAGAATCAGGGCTCCACGTGATGGTCCGATTCGGTCAAGTTTTCTGTCATCATCGGCGCATCATGTGTTCTGAGCACCACGGCATGGACCATCGGACGACGCTCTGAACAGCCTCGAAACGACTAGCAGTCGCATCGTATCTCATCAGCAATATTCGTTTTTTGTTGTTGTTGTTGTTGTTGTTGAGCAGTCCGGCGCGAGAGAAGGCAGAAGTCCGGATAGATTGCTCTGGCGCCCAGCCTCGCAGCTTTTGCGCGATACCAAATCAGCCCCTAACCTGTCGCTGATCGGCGGCCTCATCACACCTCACAGCACCTCCACCACCGCCGCCGCGTTCCTGGCACTCCACCCCCAGGCCCTGCATCCTCGCCGTGAGCGGAAGCTCTGTCGCATACCGAAAGCCACATCGACGACACGCTGCTGCGCCCGCTGCACGCCCGCCCCACGCCGCTCGCTCTCTCCACCGCTCTGCGGGACGGATGCGACAAGATAGCGCTCGACACGACATCGCGCCATTGCCTGCCGCAGCCCTCAACACCACGCTCGGACGCCCGTGAACGCTGCGCTGCACCCTGCGCGAGCACGCCGTGCGCAGTTTTTGTCGCATCTTCGCCGCGCTGTCCACGCCGACTGCCGCCGAGCAGCCTCTGTCTGTCGTCCCGGGCACGGTCGCGACGTCCACGCGGGCATTCGGCCACCATTCGCTGCGACGCCTCTCCTGTGCCAGACTTGAACTCGTTACTTGGTGTCTGCGACTTGCGGCGCTGTAGCTGCCATCCGAAACATTCTCGCACCCACTATCTTTGACGCGATCGCGCCTGCCAGAGTACGCATGCATTGCGCACGATAGCACGAATCCTCGCCAAACATCTTCCGTGGACTCGCCAGTCGCTCTTGCCCATCACTAGCATCGGACGGTCACGGTCACTGTCCCGGTCCAGCGGTACCTTCCTAAAAACCCAGCGCGACTGCCCAGCGAGGCCGCAGCTCGTCCTGAAGCGGCGGCAAGATGATGACTACGAGCTATCCACACAATCCGGGCATGCACCCCCAGGGTATGCCTCATGGCCACCCCATGGGTGCACCTGGGCCCAATCCAGGCCAGCAAATGCCACCTGGCATGCATCCAGGCGTATCAGGTCCCAATGGCCCAGTGAGCCAGGCGGGGCCTATGATGGGCATGCAGCCGGGCATGGGAGGACCAAATGCACATGCTTTGTCGCATTTGCAGCCCCAGCAAGCACACATGTTTGCGCAGCAGCAGCAACAACACCCAGGCATGAGTGAGTACCTTGCAGACGATGAACTTGATATACACTAACACTCCAAAGTCAATCCCGCAGCTGCGATGCAGCAAAGAAACGCTCAGCAGCAAGCATTCTTGCAACATCAACACCGACAGGCAATGCTGGCCCAACAGCAGGGTGGTATGGGCATGGGCATGGGCTTTCAGAATCCCATGCAGAACATGCAGAATATGACGCCTCAACAGATGGCGGCCATGTCGCAGCGCATGGGACAACCATTTGTCAATCTGCCGCCTCATCTTCAGACCCTACAACAGCAACAACAGCAAATGTCAAACCAGCAGCAGGGCGGACCACAGCAGGCGGCGGCCATGGCTCAGGCTCAAGCCGCGCACCAGGCTCAACAGCATCAACACATGGCACAGCAGCACCAGGCTCAAGCTCAGGCTCAAGCCATTGCCATGCAGCAAGCACACTCCCAGCAGAGCAATCACAGCCAGAATGCAAGCCAGGGACCGCCAACAACGTCACAACCACAGCAAGGACCCCTTCGCCCACCATCAGCCATGAGCCATCAAGGACACGCATCTCCCGCCCCTCCACCCACACCACAGCAACCTCCTCCTCCTCCTCCTCCTCCTCCTCAACAACAGCAACCGCCACCACCACAACAACAACAACAACAACAACAACCGCAACAGTCAGGGCCGCAGCCAGGCCAACAGACACCCGCTCCCGCCCAGCCCGCGAATCTTCCCCAACAGCCTAACCAACAACCTCAAAATCCTGCTCAGATGCAACAGCGGAACCCTGCCATGGTTCAGCAGGCTCAGGCGCAGGCGCAAGCTCAAGCCCAAGCCCAGGCAGTGCAGGCTCAGGCAGCACAAGCGCGAAACATGGCCATGATGAAACAAGCGCAGGCTACAGGAGGCAATGGAACACTGAAACTGATGAACTTTGTGGATCAGATAGGGCGGTTCAACAGTTCCACTGGCAACGAAGAAAATAAGGTGGAGCGCTGGCAAGCGTTTGTGGACAAGTTCTTCGCGGAGACAGGATCTTTCATCCATTGCGTCTACCAAACTGCCTCGGGAAGGACCAAGCAATTCGAGATTGTGTACGCCGCGCTACCACGCTATTTCTATACCCTCTTCAACACGGATGTCGTCAATCTGCAAATCACTCTGGATGGAGCCACAGAGAAGACGTCACCGCCGGAATTGAAGGTGACATGCGACCGCGCTAAACTCATCTACACCTATAGGAACCAGTGCCAGGTCGTCTACACCGGAGCATTGACGGCTTTCTGGTCAGGCTCAGACAAGATGGAGTGGTTGCAATTCGAGGGCGAGGGTCACCAGCAGTATATACCCCGCTCGGCACTAGAGCAAATGTTCCACCAGCCCTCGCCCAACCAGATGAATCCCAACCAGTCGCCACGGATGGGCAAGAATGCGAAGCAAAAGCTGCAGAGAGCTGCAGAGCCACTCGAGCAATATCTGCCTCTCTCAAAGCTACCCACTGCTGGCGTGACCGAATTCGGATTGCCACCAGTGTTGCAGAGCTACCTCGAGGTCAGTACACGGAAGAGAAAATTGCACAGCACGACCGCTGACGACGGCAGATATACGAAACGATGAATAACATGACCAGCCTCATGACGCACTATATCGACAACAGCGGCCTGAAGCCCAGTGAGGCTCTCGACAGTTGGAATACCATGATGGCGAACAACAACCCTGCACCCACGGGCCAACAGAATCCGGGACAAAATCAAGGCCAGCCAATGCAGCAACCGAACATGCCACCAGGAGTGCGGCCGCCTGGTCCCGGGCAACCGGGTCAGCACATGTTCATGTCACCAGCAATGCAAAATCAGCTCCTTCCCAATGGTATGAATGGTTCACCCGGCATGCTGCATACTCCGTCACCCAACTCACACCAAATGGTCAAACAGCAAAGCACAAGCTCCCACACGGCTAGCGTCAACACTTCGCCCAACATGCAGAACAAACGGCGGAGAAGCACAGCCAAGATCGACCTGGACGACGGGGAGATGAACGGTGCGAAGGTCAAGCAAAGTCCAAGAGTGGGAGGTGGCAAGAGGATGAAGGGCGGCAATTAGAACAGCCCTTGTGTGCTCATTCAGTTCGTTGGGCGTCCAGCATCTCATCATGTACAGCGCGGCGTTCAGACGTTTCTACGTTTATCGTATCCCCTTCGTCTCAGTACCCCATTTTCATTCGGCGCATTCTTGGACGGCCAATCGGCCTGGGTGGACTTGTCAACTGCTTCTCCCTTCTTGCTTCCGTCCTCATTTCCGCTGGAGTTGGAGCATCCTGTGCGCATAATTCCCTCGTGAGTGGGCTCTACATAATCAATTTCTTGTACATTATCGCGACGCGAAAGGGCTGCGAGGGGACCAAAAGAGCCATTTTGTTGCTTGTAGAGGGAGCGGTTTGCATTTGCAGTTCATACGAGAAGACGAGCTATGTCTTGAGTGGCGAGATATCGTATATGGAATCAAGACGTTATGAATTCATCGAAAGTTGATAGACTTCACCTTCACTTCATCGCACACGAGCGACACGCTAACATTCCGTTGAAAAATCACTCACCTGCACCTTTCCTATTCACAACAACACGACGCTCTACTGACATTGCATAATGTCAGGACAAGCAGTACCACCAGATGAACCGCATATAGAGGCACGACCGAGCCCTAGCGCTCAAACTAGCATCCAAGAGGCTAACACACCATTGGTGCCGCCTCGAGATACAACTCTTGAGGCACTTCGATTAGACTTGCTCAAGAAGTGCGGAGCCCTGGAAGAGAGCGACAAGAAGGTCGATTCTCTGCGAAAAGAGCTCTTCGAGAAAGATGCGGCTTTGCAAAAGGCAAAGCGAGACCATCAGACTGCCGCCAGAGGGCAAACGCAGATCCGCAAGGACATGAAGCAAGCCGCAGATGATGCTGCAGAACAGATGGCCAAGATGCAGAGCGACCACGAGTCGCAAATGAAGGCCATGCAGGCGAAGCTAGACGCATCACAGACCGAGTGCACTCAGCACAAAGAGAAGAACGCAGCTCAGAGTGAAGGCTTGCTGGAGCACGTCAAACTTTTCGAGGCTGAGAAGATACAAATGGACCGTGACTGGGTCACTAAGGTCTTTGATCTATGTGCTGACATGAGTACCTTGGAGCGTACCGCGCTGGCCTTGCGCTACACTGACGAATAAGCAGCTTAGATTTACGCTGGGGGTTAGACAAATGGGCTACCTCGAGTCGCACAAGGACCAGGACCTGTTGGTCTTCCAGTCTGGCACCAATCCCGCCGCCTACCTAGGCCTGAAGCGAAGCGACGAGCACAACTACATCGCCGACAGAGCCAATCCTCGCTACCCCTACAACCGGGGTGTTACGCTCGGAAAGGTGGTGGCAGGTGCTGTGCTGGCGGCCCATTTCAAGGACAAGACGCTTGACGAGCGCGTCTGCAAGGTCCCGAGCATCACCAGGACGATGGTGTTGCCCTATCGGACGGAGAAGGTCAATCCAGACGGCTTCTTCGCCGGGTTGCACAAGGGCCGGGCTGATCGAGCCAAAGAGATTGCCGCGATGAGGAACGCGGCTGAGGAGGAGAAGAAGACCGGCAGGAAGCCCCACAGCTCCTGATGGCTCGCGCTTTGGCGCATCGGAATGAGTAGATGACGAATACAATCAATTATTTCATTTGTGTGCTATGCATGCGGGCCTGTCTGGCTCTCCGCTCTCAAGAGAAACTGCTAAAAGAAAATCGTAAACACCCATCACTACCACCTGATCTTCTTGTCCCAGCCAATGTACTCATCAATGACTCCCTTGTAGTACTCCTTCAGATCCTCGACCTTCGGGACCTCGTCACTCTTGCTGTAAAGATCGTATGGGTTGAATGCTCTGACTGCCTCAAGCATGCGCTCGTCCTTCTCGTTCATCATCCACCGGTACGCATTCTCCTTGTGCCATGGGTAGAAGCTATGGTACCGGATCATCGCCAGTCCCTCGTCAGGAATGGTAGACTGGTCCTTCATGATGTGGTACAAGTACTCGTCATGGCCCCAGGACAGCATGACATTGTCCATCCCGCAACCTGGTGTGTAGATGCCGTGCTCGGTGCTGTAAATGGGGTCGTTGGAGTCTGGGTTTCCCTTGAAGGTGTCTGGGTAGATGATGCGCTTGTCAAAGGCGCAGCCGACGGGGAATGTGTCGCCAACTACATCCCACTGGCCCTCTGCATCGTAGAAGAAAAGAAGCTTGCCTAGATCGTGGATCAGGCCAGTCAATTGCATCCAGCGTGGCTTGCCGTCGCGGCGAATGGCTTCAGCGGATTGCAGAAGGTGCTCGATCTGGGAAAGTGAGGTATCTGGGTCGGACTCGTCGATGAGTGTGTTGAGCTTTTCCATGGCTTCCCAGATGGTCATCTCAGCGCGGGTCTTGGCTTTGAAGGCGTTGCGGGCTTTGAGGTTGTACGCGACTGTCTGCTTCTCGTGCTGTTCGCGGTAGAAGTTCTTGACGCGATCGCACGCGTCTTCGTACTGTCGGAATTGTGTCTTGTCCTTCTCAGCGTCGAATTGTGATGACTCGTAGATGTCCTTCTCTTCCTGTGTAGCGGTGCCATTCTTGACCTTCAATGCGGCTTTAAGCACATTGACATCATCTATCATGTCTGATGTGGCCTCGAGGGCTGAACCATCGCGGTGGTTGTTGAAGTCCTCGGCCACATTGGGCGTCTCGAAGATGGCGCCTGGTGCCATTGTGGTGCAGTGATGTGTGCGGTTAAGGAGGATGAGATGTTTTAACTGACTTTAACGTAATGAAGAGATGTCTGAGAATGCAAGATATGTAGAGTGACTGATGATGAAAGACCTCTGAGAAGGACTGGTACTTATCTTCGACAACCCTTCAGCGTACCTTACCATGGAACTACTACATCTAGCACCATTTTCATCTCCTCCGACAAAAGTCCAGCCCCTCAACGACAACAGAATCATCACATCTCAGCGAACAACTCCACTCAAACCGGCATCCCCGCAGTGTTGAGCTCAAAGGAGGCAAGGGGACAGTGCGAGGAAATTTCCACCGCCACCGCGACACCATCTGGTGTTCTGGAGACTAAGCCAGCGGATGGTGTGCAGTATTGCTGTGATGGTGGTTGGCTCGTCTTCGTTAGATCTGGGTCCGTCGACGGGTAGTGTGGACCCTTCGCGTGTACGTGAATGCCGGATGGCGCAATCTTCCCCATCTGCCGCCGAGGACAGTAATTCTCGCCGCAACCTGAACAGATGGCGTCGGAAGCGTCGTTGATCATGCGGGAGGTCTGCAGAATGACGCCCGCGTGCCTTTGTCATCCCCTTCACACGTCCCTCGGTCTCGACTTCCCCGACCTGAACCTCATAGGAGCTGGGCGTCACCCTAATCGAAAACTCTGCTGAGGCTCAAACGTGGCACCGGACCGAAGCTACGCCGGCGGGGCAGCATTGGCGGGGGCAGTCGGAAGAATTAACACATCAATCACAAAATGACGCTGCTCTGCACTGTGCGGCAACGGAAGAAGTAAACAGCCACTACATGTGTTCCCAAGCAACCGCGTCCATGCTACTTCCCCACTACATAGACTGCCCTTGCCGTGACCTGCCATGAATCCCGCTCTCTCCAGATTCATCCTTAAAGCAACTCCCGATAGCATCTTGAATCCCTCACCTGACATGAACACCGCAATCCCTCTCAACACCGGCGCGACCATTCCAGCTCTTGGGCTGGGAACGTGGCAGTCTGCGCCTGGTGAAGTTAAGAAGGCGGTCACGCATGCCATTGAGTCTGGCTACAGGCACATCGACTGCGCGTTCTGCTACCAGAATGAAGATGAGGTCGGCGAGGCCCTCCAGGACGTGATCTCGCGTGGCATCGTGAAGCGCGAGGACCTGTTCATTACCAGCAAATTGTGGTGCACATTCCACACACGCGCGGAGGAGGGTCTGCAAAAAAGCTTGGATCTGCTCAAAACGCCATATGTGGATCTGTATCTCATGCACTGGCCTGTTCCCATGAACCCCAAGGGTGAGCTGCAATACCTCAGAGTCGGTGGGTGTCGAACTGACACATGTAGGCAATCATCCTCTCTTCCCTAAGCTAGAAGACGGCTCCCGCGACATTGACCATAGCATCACACACATCCAAACGTGGCAGAACCTCGAGAAGCTGATTCAGGCGCACCCCGACAAGGTCAAAGCGATTGGTGTCGCAAACTACTCTGTCAAGTACATGGAGAAGTTGCTTGCACAAGCGACTATCACACCAGCTGTAAACCAGATCGAGAACCACCCTCTATTGCCGCAGCAAGAGGTTGTTGATCTCTGCAAGTCAAAAGGCATTCACATCACTGCATACAGCCCACTCGGCAGCACAGGCTCTCCGCTCTTCAAGGACGAAGGCGTTCTCGAGGTTGCGAAGAAACACAACGTTGGTCCTGCAGCCGTACTGCTAAGCTATCACCGTACGTTCCATTCTCGATGCTCTCATAGATGCCCGACTAACATCACCACAGTCGCTCGCAACTCCTCCGTGCTCGCCAAATCCGTGACGCCTTCGCGCATCGACGAGAACCGCAAGCTGATCCAGCTTGATGCCAGCGACATGGAGAAGCTTGAGGCGATTCACAAGACCAAGGGTATCACGAGATATGTGTATCCGCCGTTTGGTGTGAATGCCGGATTCCCAGACAAGCCAGATGGCATCGATCTGAGCGGCTGACTGCCTCGGGCGAACAAGTTGTGAAGAGGATAACGTGGTGATATACCCAATAAAAATGACATAGATTATAGATCAACACAGAAGCCGACCGACCATCGAGCGTTCATGATTGCATTCTTTGACAATACCCCCCATCTATCGCCCCATCCACCCACCGTCAACCGTGACCACCTCTCCACTTACATATGCACTCGCCGCACTTCCTAACCACACAACCACGCCCTTGAAGTCCTCGGGTGCACCCCACCGTCCCGCTGGAATCCTCTCCAAGATACTCCTGGCCCTGTTCTCATCCTTGATCAGTGCTTCATTCATATCCGTTGCAATGTACCCTGGCGCAATTGCATTCACACTGATCCCATGTTTGGCCCACTCGTTACTCAATGCCTTGGTGAGCTGTCCAACACCTCCCTTTGAGGCTGCATATGCGGGTACGGTGATGCCACCTTGGAAGGTCAGGAGCGAGGCCACGTTGATGATGCTGCCACGGCGCTGCAGGGGCAAATCTGGTTGTTGGGCAAGCATGTGTGCGCCTACGTCTCTGCACAGTGTGAAGACAGATGTGAGGTTGACCTGCAACACCGCTTGCCAGTCAT
The DNA here is from genome assembly GCA_010015745.1 of Setomelanomma holmii. NCBI lineage: Eukaryota > Fungi > Ascomycota > Dothideomycetes > Pleosporales > Phaeosphaeriaceae > Setomelanomma > Setomelanomma holmii. Next base: position 61,465 of record ML978296.1, read on the forward strand.
CATCAGGGAATTGATGTGCGGGGTGACGCTTTTGAATGCCGCCGCAGTTCAACAGGATGTGGATTCGGTGACCGTCCTTAAGGATAGTAGGGACGAGAGACGAGACGGACTCATTTGAGGAGAGGTCGGCTGTATATATTGTGGCTTTGCGACCAAGAGACTCGATTGCTTGCTTGGTAGTCTGGTTCGAGATGTCGCGCTGGGAGAGAATTAGGAAATGTCTAATCTGTTTGGACTTGGAGGGTGTGTAGATGGGGTGAGCGCACCTGGACAAGAAGAATGTCAGCACCTGCTTCGGCGAGGGCTATGGCCATGGTTTGACCAATGCCTCGTGTACCGCCCGTCACGAGAGCGGTTTGGCCCTCCAGGGAGAACAATTGCTGTACAGTCGTCATGTTATCTATCATGCACCCTTGGTGTTCGGAACGGTGGTTGGTATGTGGTTGCGCAAAATTAACCACTTCAAAGCATGAAGATGGACAGAGGAATATTAGAGTTTGTGTCAAGACGATGCAGATGTTAGCAGGTAGGTTCTGAAATGCTTCTAAGTTCTCGGGACTTTTCGTGGGTAGAAAATGTCGCAGCGTCTTGTTGCAGCTCGGAACGCACTCGGAAAGCTAACTTACCCCACCAGCGTCGGCATCTGATGTCCCGCCAGTTTCAAACGCCGAAGTAGCAATTGTCCCCATGTTTTAGCCATGGGAAAGCTCGCCGAGTGGAGGCGCGACAAGGCGCGTAATGGCTTCCGATATTTTGTAGGGTCAATCGACAATTGATGCCTCTTCCTTTGCAACCATAGCATATCCTGATTTTCAGACATCTTCACACCAGTCCTCGGGAGTCGAGTCCGTCCATCGACAGTTGATTGAGACAGTCCACAACACACGATGTCAGCAGAACGACAACCAGACGTGGCAGGCGGTGCGAGGCAGATTCGAGCTTCAGTTCTCCATGGTGCAAAAGATCTCAGAATTGTAAGTCCTAAAAGCTCTTGATTATGGACCACCAGCTAACTCAAGCCTAGGAAGACCGTTCGATCTTCCCACCAGGCCCAGCAGACCTTCAGGTCAGCATACGCAGTACTGGACTCTGCGGTTCAGATCTCCACTACTACCGACATTATCGCAATGGCGACATCATCTGTCGAGAGCCCATGTCGCTGGGGCACGAGTCTGCAGGTGTCGTAGTGGAAGTAGGGTCCGAGGTGAAGGACTTCACTGTGGGAGACAAGGTTGCGCTCGAGGTCGGACAGCCATGCGAATCATGCGACAGATGTAAGGAGGGGCGCTACAATATCTGCAAGGGAATGCGCTTCAGAAGTAGTGCAAAGGCTTTCCCTCACGCGCAAGGCACACTACAGGATCGCATCAATCATCCGGCAGCGTGGAGTCACAAGTAGGGTTGCAACATACAGATTAACGGGGCAGCGCTGACGCGGACAGACTTCCGAAAGATGTATCGCTAGATTTGGGCGCCCTTCTCGAGCCTCTGGGTGTGGCTATACAGGCGTCAAAACGTGCACAACTTGCACCCGGCGCGACCGTTCTTGTTTTTGGTGCTGGCGCGGTGGGTCTGTTAGTCGCTGCAATGGCGAAGATCTCAGGCGCAGCGACTGTTGTCATAGCAGACATTGATGAAGGACGCGTGAACTTCGCGGTGGAAAAGAAGTTCGCCCATCGCAAATTCACCGTGCCCATGAAGCGAGGAGCAACCATAGAAGAACAACTAGACATCGCAAGAGAAACAGCCGCAGAGATTGGAAAAGTAACAAAAGAGAGTGGCGGAGAAATTGGCGAAGTGGATGCTGTTTTCGAGTGCACCGGTGTGCCCTCGTGCGTCCAGGCTTCGATATTCGTAAGTCTGATGCATGTACCACCACGAACAATCGCTAACACGGTAAGGCTACGCGACCTGGCGGTAAGGTGCTCCTCATTGGCATGGGAACGCCCATTCAAACACTCCCAATCTCCGCTGCTGCCCTTCGAGAAGTAGACATCATGGGCGTCTTCCGATACGCAAATACATATCCCACAGGCATCGAAGTTGTTTCGAAGAAGGGCCCCGATTACCCGGACTTCTCGGCGTTGGTCACGCATCGCTATACTGGCCTCGAATCGGCTGTGGAGGCTTTCGACATGGCAGGAAAGACCAAGGACGATAAGGGCAATCTGGTCATCAAGGTTGTGCTTGAGACGGGCGAGGACAAGGCGAACTTGTAAAATCGTCGCAAAAACTAGCACTCAAGCTCGACACAAACTGTATGTAGATGTATCTATCGTTCTCTTGAGGACCATCGGCATAGTATCAACCATGACGTACCCTTGAGCTTGTCCAATCGCCTATAGTTGACACAATGGAGATGTGACACGCGAAGACGCTTGGGTGCTGAGCTCGGTTCGAACTGCAAGGTCCAGTCCACCCCCAGCTTCTTTCCCATACTTCCAGAAGATCTGCCCTGATCTGCATGTCTCGTCCCGAGCAAGCCACCAGTTCGCGAGGCCAGTGCGGCGCGGGGAAGGAGGACCGTGGTTCTTCGTACGGGGAAACTTTCCCCGAGTGTTCATGTCCGAACCATGTCTCGTGTAACGCAAGGCCACGTTGGCTCCACCACAATGCCCACAACACCTGCAGGCAAACATCACGATGTCTGTTAGACGCGTCTCGTGGGTTTGTCGCGTCTTGAAGTCCTGCTACGTTCGGCTGCCGTCACAGCCGCGTGAACTGACATGGCGAAACTCGGCGCACTCCTGGAACACAACTGAGCAGCATGTGGAGCTGCATCCAGATTTGAGGTTGTGAAGAGGATGCTTGCCAATACTCGTGGCGAGCAATGGGTAGAGATGGGGGTAGAGCTTCTTTCTGCGGAGCGCGGAGTAGCTTGGACCCTGAAAAGCTATGGCCACATTTGTTTTCCAACGTTGAGAGCGGTGTGCGAGGTATATCAGCAAGAAGGACGTCACTTTCCTTTCATCACTCAACCTTTTCACCTTTTCTCTCCTCGTCTTCCTCTAGCCTCTCGCAACCCAATTGGCCCTCACAATGTCCAAGCCAGTGCGAAAACTCAAGATTGCCGTCTCAGGCCTTGGCCGCATGGGTGCCCGCCATGCGAACCACTTTCTGCACCGCACACCCAAGGCCGAGCTCGTAGCAGCCTTCACGCCTGATCAGAAGGAGGTGGCATGGGCGCGGGAGCACCTTGAGCCGTGGGGTGTCAAGATCTACACCGATTTTGACGAGCTGCTGAAGCATGAGGGTCTGGAGGCTGTTTGTGTAGCCACAGTCACAACCGCACACGCGCCTCAGACGATCAAGGCCATCGAAGCAGGCCTTCACGTCCTGTGTGAGAAGCCATTGAGCACAGAGTTAGCCATTGTAAATGCTCAAACTGCCCGCGTGTTGTATGTGTCGACGCTAACGACACCAAAGTGCCAACAAGTCCTCGAGACGGCTGCTCGCCACCCCAAGCAGAAGGTTATGTGTGGCTTCTCACGACGCTTCGACTCGTCCTATGTCGCCGCCTACACTCAAGCTCTGACTGGCAGTATCGGACGGCCCACCATTCTGCGTAGCCAGACCTGCGATAGTAAGTGCTCCCAACCGAAAAAGGCTACATACACTAATCTTCGCACACAGAATACGATCCCTCGGGCTTCTTCGTCGAGTATGCCCAATTCTCTGGCGGTATTTTCGTCGACTGCAACATCCATGACATCGACTTGGCGCTCTGGTTCTTCAGCGCGGAGAGTAAGGGCAAGGTCCTGCCGAAGGTGAAGAGTGTAGTTGCGTTCGGTGTCACCGCCCTCGAACCCGATCTTGCCAAGTACGGCGATGTCGATAACGGCGTTGGTGTGGTCGAGTTCTACGATGGCCAAATCGCATACTTCTACAGCTCGCGCATGAACCCTCCGGGCCAACACGATATGACCGAAATCATTGGAACCAAAGGCAAATTGTCCGTCAACGCAAACCCAACAGTCGGTCTTTTGGAATCACATTTGAGCACTGGCATTCATCGAGACATCCCTCAGAACTACTACGAGCGCTTCGAACATGCTTTCGTGGAGGAGGCACGGCAGTTCACCGATGCAGTGCTCGAGGACAAGCAGGTGCCGATTGATCTCACCAGCAGTATGGAGGCCGTACGGATTGGTGTGGCGCTGCAGGACAGCCTGAGAAATGAAAAGAAGATCTTCTTTGACCGCGACGGGAAGAGAGTAGATGAGGTTGGTCAGGCCAGAGCGAAGTTGTAGACATGCTGGGGGAATTAGTAGTATAGTAGAGCTCTTAGCTAGTCTGTTTATATAATGGCAGCGGCGTTCCCAGTAATCTTGCCTTTACTCGTAGAGCAATGAGGCCCGCATAGAATCTTGCCTGACCGACTGCACCGCCGTGCAACCAAAGTGCTGGATCTGCGACATAGAGAGTTAGCACTCGTTCTCGAAGGCATCGCTAACCTTGGATTATACAGGCAGATGTAATAACACTGCTAGGAACTTACGTCCACAGGGCTTATAGACTCCTTTGATCTCCGCCCTCCTCGTCATGTCCCCACACATCGTCTAGCGACGCAGTAACCTCTGGCCCGAAGAGCTCTGCTACTGACATCTTGAGATTGCACACGAAGCCCGTTGCGAAAATTACAACGTCGGCCGGCAGGTCGGAGCTATGTGCACAGAGCAACTAAGTTGTGTCCAAGCTACAGGCAGTGCACCCGACTTGATTCTGATCTACGCAGCTAGTCCACGCGTGGGTAGCGCTCTCAAGTCAGGAATGAACTGAGAGCATAAACGTACCAGCCCTTTGGATATTTTCGCTGACGCCCCCACATCTATGTAATGTCCGCCAAACCGCTGGAAGAGGTAGTAAAACATGTCGCCATGCTTATCGAGCTAGAATCTTGCACGCTTGAGAGCTTCGGACCTCTTAGGCTGTTGTGCAGCGCGGCCTAGGAGCGTGGTCTGGCTTATCATTCTGCCTACGGCTGCGTGATTGGAAAAGTAGAGGCGACTGGCGACCTCTGTCGACACAACATCGTTATAGACCTCTAATCGATGCATTATCAGCAACGTCTTCTAATGGTAAGGGAATGGGTCCATATACTTGTATGTGTATCTGCGCAGTACTCGGCTGGCACGACATCTATAGTCCCACAGGTTAGTGGTTACTCAAGATAGTAGGCGGAAGCTTCTTACAGGTCGGAGTTCGCTGCACTATTGTGACAGATGCGAGCCCCGCAGCCAGCATGTCCTCGGCAACATCGTGGGCTATCCTCTTCGTTAGCTGCTTACTGCTTCATGACAAGTTCTTCACTATCTCATTTACCTGTATTGGCGGTTCCCACCACAACACCGTGCTTCTCTTTTCATGACTTCAAGTTCTTATACTCTGCAGAATGGAGCGATATGCCTCTGAAAGCCGCCTGAGAAGATTAGCAAGTGTGTGCACCTATGATGTGCTGTGACCTCTACTTGATAGCATTCTTACCTCATTCTTGTAGACTGGCTTGATGGGTACTTGAGAGCCTACTCCAATCGCGAAAACTATGTTGGACGAGGTGATCGTAGATTTTTCGCCACGCGTTGAAATCTGGAGTGTGCAGGTCTCGCTAGTCGAGTCCCAACTCCCCGAAGGGTAGTAGACAACATGACGTTCTTACTTCACGTTTTAGCACAATTATCGTATTATCTGAGATTGCTACTGACGATTCCGTATCTTTTGGTCCAAGCCATATATCTCTCTCGGCAAGATCGTTCTTGGTGAGAAACTCTGGGTAACTCACCGAAAACGTACATTCGAAAGGAAGGTGGGCTGGTTTCTATCCGTAATTTTGTCCTAAAAATGAGTGGACAACGGGCATGAACCCCAAGACTTACTGGAATCTCTAATGGTGTGAAGTGTTGCAGCGCAGTATTTAGTAATGTGTTCTTACGTTGTACTCTTGCGGTAGCATATGCTTGGTGGAATTATATCTGGTCTTCCAATTGTCCCCGATCTCTTCGTGTTTCTCCAGAATGATATAGGATACCCCTAGTGCCTGTAATCGGCCTCCAACGCTCAAACCTGCCTGACCGCCGCTAATGATAACACACCCATAGTTCTTGGGATCGTCTGAGCCGTTCTGGAAATGGCTATTCGTAGTGGCCACATTAGTGGTTTTTTCGTTAGCACATGCAACTAGTTCGAGAATGTCCACATTGGACTCTCCTTTCAACCCCTCCAGGATTGTTCTTAGCACCTAGGACTTCCAGCGCCCATTATGCAGTGTTATGGAGCCAGAGCCCCTGCATGCTGTGGCCGGCATGCCCGATGTCTCAAATGTGAACGGCATCTCAAGCTATAGGGCCGCTGCTACCTTCACAACCCTCAGCAGCCCGGTGCTTACAGTGAAGCCTCCTGGACGGTGCATTGCACCCGTCTCTATCTAGGCTTCGAACACCGCTGCCGCCGAGTACAAGGTGCGTAGCGTGCCTGTGGGCGCGAAACTGTCGCGCCAAATGGCATCGGGAACGAAGTCTTCTTGTTTCAAGTTGGAGAGTATGCTCTGGGTCTGCGAGACGACACTGGCTAGGTCGATATTCTCCGGAATGGCTACAGCCGGCAATGCGCAAGGTAGATAAGGGAGAGTTGCTCCAAGCATCAACAATAGTCGCGAGAGAAAGAATTCCCTAATGCTTAGTTCTAGGTATACATGCTACTTTGGAGGAAAGCCCAACATATTCGTCAACTCCTCTCGCGTTGTCAACGACCTGATGGAGAAACGCGCCACGATCTACTCTTTGCGGCCTTACTGTTCAATGACGCAGGAGATCATGTCGGGTGGCGTGAGAATGCTTCTTATGCCGCACACCAATCGTTGGCGGAATCAACGCAAGATTATGCACTCGATCCTTAACGGCAAAAGCGCAGAGGCGATATGCGTGCCATATCAAGAACTCGAAGCGAGGCAGCTCATCTACGACTACCTCAAGGATTCTAGTAATTTCCATGTCTGTAACCAGAGCTTCTCGGATTCTGTTATCACAAGCGTTGTGTTTGGAAGACGCTCTGGCCTACATGACAAGCAATTAAAAGGAATATCCGACCTGGTCAAGATTCTAGGTCAATATCTGTTCCATCTTCTCAAAACTATCCCCGATGTCTTTCCGTGGCTTCATAACCTGCCAAAGCCTCTGCAACGGTGGAGACGTGGTGCAGAGGAGTACTTCACCAAGGCCCGAGCGTAAGTGGCATCCTGTAAAACTATTTTGGAATTTGCTGATGTTCGTACAGTCTTTACAAGTTAGAATTCGATGCTTTCGAGAAGAAACTCGCGGCCCGAACGGCGCGTCCATGCTTCGCAGCAGGGTTGGTCGCAGGTGCTGCGAAGAAAGAATTCACTCTTGATGAGACTGAGAAGCTTCGTCTTCAGCACGCTGCTTGAAGCTGGCAGCGATACCTCGCGAAATGCTATCATTCAGAGTATCGCCGCCATGGCTACATAGCCGGAATGGGTCAAAAAGGCGCGGAGTCTCCTCGATGAGGTCTGCGGCGCAAATGCAGATCGTCTGCCGTCTCTAACTGATCAAAAGCAACTGCCACATATGAGTGCGGTGATGAAAGAGGTGCTACGGTGGCGTCCGTTCATCCAGACTGGCGTTCCGCATATGCTTCAGAAGGATAACGAGTATGAAGGCTACCGGTTTCCGCCGGCACCCAGTTCGCGTGGAATCCTTACGCTACTACTCTAAATGAGAACGAGTATGAGGATCCTTTCACTTTCAACCCAGAGCGCTTCGCGAATAGCGACCTGAACAATCCGCTCAAAGGCCATTGGCAGTTCGGCGCCGGTAAGCCCCCACAGTGGCTTTGCCACCAGGATATACTTGACTAATGCTGGTGAACAGGCCGCAGAGTGTGCGTCGGTTACAACGTTGGGGCAAATAACATATGGCTTGCAGTCGCGTGCTTGCTCTACTGCTTTGTGGTGAACCAAGATCCTGTAAGTCAACCTGTTTGTGCCTAGTGCTGTATTCATGCTGAAACGCGCGTAAGGACCATTCCATTGATACGTTCAACACTGTATGGGACGTCCATAAGAACGCACTATTTAAGGTTCAAATAGAGACTTATAGCTAAGCGCGCATTAAGCTTATTATGAATGTTAGCAAAGAAGCACTTGCTACTAAGTACTAATAATTCCGAGTATTGATAGAAAATTTGTATTAACTATTAATATAGAACGTAGAAGTATTAATGTACTTTATGAGTAAATAGTCTATATAGATAAGTAGTCTACTTTACTAAGTCTCTACTAAAATCTACTACCGTACTCTATAAGTAAGCTAATTACTCTAACGTACTCTACGAGTAAGTAGTCCACTTAAGCAAGTAGTCTACCCTACTAAGCTTCTATTAAAATCTACTATCTTACATAGTACAAAACGTAACTCTATAGTTCTTGATCGTACTCTATAGTGCTATATAGTAGATTAAATCTATCTAACGTACTTTATAAGCGAGCTAGCACTATAAGCGAACTAGTACTCTATACTAAGATTACACTAAAATCTACTCTTGCATCCAGTAGAAACGTACCTTAACAGTTCTCTACAATACTGCATAGTACTCTATATTAATTAGAGACTATTTCTTCTACTTATTTGCATATGCGCGAGTTATGCCTAGCCTTACTACAACGTCTACAGCGCCTTTAAGTAGACTTACTCCTATTAGCACGCGCTCTCTTCTTTACCTTCTTTCTATTACTACGTGCTGCAAACTTCTTTAGAGTTGTTAATTGCACTCTCTTCTTAACTATAAGAGTTCTCTTCTTAACTATAAGAGTTCTCTTCTTAACTATAAGAGTTCTCTTCTTAACTATAAGAGTTCTCTTCTTAACTATAAAAGTTCTCTTCTTCTGCACTTACGTTCTTTTATGTAACTTTCGTTGCGTAGCAGCCTTATTCACTACTTAAAGCTTAGCGTTACGCTTAGTTATTAACACTAGAGAATGCACTATTAGCTTAGCGCCTTTAGTAAGCTTTTTAACTATCTTAACTATTATGGTTAGTAAGCTATCTACGTGTCTTTAAATTCTCTATTAAATTAGCCTTAATTGTAGTCTAAACTCTAGAGTATTACTTGTAACTACTAGAGACTATCTTTAATAGTAGGTAGTATAGGCGTACGAAGGTAGACGTTAAGCTTTAATATTACTATCTCTAAGTTAAGTAGAACTAAGCTAGCACCTCAAAAGCCTTCTTAGATAACGTACCTCACAAGCGAGTGGCCCACACAAGCGAGTGGCCCACACAAGCGAGTGGCCCACACAAGCGAGTGGCCCACACAAGCGAGTGGCCCTCCCCGCCAAGCCCTTACCAACATCTATCGTCTCATACAGTAGAAACGCGATGTCTCAACTGCCTAACCAGCTACCAGCTTCAAAAGAGGCTCGATTGCAGCTTGCGCTTCTAGCTATCAAACAAGACGCGAATCTCTCTGAACGACGCGCTGCTGACATCTACGAGGTCTCTTAAAAGACGCTTAGCTGACAACGCGCTAGAGTCGCATTTCGATGCGACTGTACGCCTATCTTGCGGAATCTCTGTACAATTAAGGAGGAGCTGATTGTTCAGCATATACTTGATCTTGCTGAGCGAGGATTTCCGCCCTGGCTTGATGCAGTAAAGGATATGGCTAATCTACTGCGCAAGGAGCGTAGCTAACGGTTGATGGGCGTCTGCTGGGCGAGAAACCTCGTCAGATGTCGCCCTAAGCTCCAGGTCAAGTTCAATCGCAAGTACGACTACAGAAGAGCTCTCTGCGAGGATCCTGAGATCATACAAGGCTGGTTTCGACTTGTAGAGAACATGAAGGCCAAGGACAGTATCCTCAACAAAGACACCTACAACTTTGACGAGTCTAGCTTCATGATGGGCATGATATTGACTAGAGCAGTAGTTACAGGCTCTGAACGTCGAGGACGGCTGAAGACGGTCCAGCAGGGTAATTGAGAGTAGACTACAGTAATCCAAGGTATCAACGCGACTGGGTGGGTGATCCCGCCCTTCATATCTTCCAGGGCAAGAACCAACTCTCTGCCTAGTACCAGGAGGAGAATCTACCTCACGATTAGGTTATTAGGGTCTCTGAGAACGGCTGGACGACAAATGCGCTTGGCCTGGAGTGGTTGAAGCACTTTGACGCTCATACAATAAAACGTACTATAGGCACAATACATTTGCTTGTTATTGACAGCCATAAGAGCCACAACTCGCTTAATTTCTAGCAGTACTGCAAGAAGAACAAGATTATCACTCTCTGCATGCCTTCTTACTTATTGCACCTTCTGCAGCCTCTTAATATAGGTTGTTTCTCGCCGTTAAAGAAGGCGTATAGACGCTAAG
>ML978297.1:0-71116 GCA_010015745.1 Setomelanomma holmii
TGTTAGCTCGGTGGCCTTCTCGCACGACTCGAGCCGGCTAGCGTCAGCGTCATAAGACAGGACTGTCAAGATCTGGGACGCGAGCAGCGGGACGTGTCTGCACACGCTTGACGCCGGCAGGGCTCTTTCCAGCTTGTCTTTCGAATCCACCGGTACTTTTCTCCATACAGAAGCTGGAACCATTGCTATCCCTCCTTTCCAGGTTTCTAGCAGCACAGGCATAGCAGCATCAAAACTACAGTATCAAAATGTCAGTCTGAGTCCAGATAGCATCTGGATTGTGCGCGCTGGAAGAAATGTACTGTGGATACCGTCTGAGTATCGGCCGTCATGCTTAGCTGTTAGTGGGGCTCTTGTAGGCATGGGAGTAGGCTCAGGAAGGGTTTGGTGTTGTCAGATGAACACTCGTGAATAAATAAAAGTGCTTTCCTGGTCTTTAGGCCTATGTGCTTGTTCAAAGGTAGATCTACCGGTACCGGTATAGTTAGCCTAGCGTGATGTGGCTGCGCAACATCACGAAACGCCTTGTTTGAACCACCAGTTTGTCGCCATCAGGGTGAATAGCTTGCGGGGCATCACATTCAGCTTGGAACCTTCAAAATCCACGCAGCAATCACATCTTGAATCGCAGTCCGCCGTCATGTCTCTCTGCTCGCTTCAACGCCTCATGCAGCCATTCTCTTTCCCTTCCTGTCTCCATCTCTTTGATCTGTCTCTTAACGCATATCCAAATATACTCATGCTCTCTCTTCACCGCAACCGTTGTGTCGCAGCCCGACTTGCCACAAATCGTGGTTTTTCTCGTGCCTCGTGGAAAAGTATCAGTATTAGGCGTCATCCACCACCCAGGACTCTGCAAGCGCCTAGCCAGTCTGCGACTCGCGCTATGGATGTGCGGATATATGCTCATGCCGAGTCGGCGTAAGGTGGTATGTATGCGGTCATATGGCGTCCTGTTGCTGTGTAGGTCTGGCATGAAAGCCTTGATGTCAACCGCGGTGATGGCAGGGTTCGACGTATCTGTCTCGCAGCTGTAGTAGTCCTCGGGCGACTGTTGGCGTGCTATAAAGTCTGGAGGTGCCAGGTCGTCGAGCCGCCTAGGAGGAAGTGGATCATAACGGCTGTAAGGAGGCAACTCGGCTTCTTCGTTATGTGAGAAAGGCATGGTGAATTCATGAAACGGATTGCGATGGTGTAGTGCGGTTTCGGCGGCGGGTGAGATGCTGTGGGACCGAAAATCAAGAATATGGCTCTCGAAGTCTTTATGAATCATTCGAGCTTTTGTGACTTCTCCTCTGAGGCCGGTGTAATGTTTAAGTTGGGACTAATAGTATGCACAGCTACAACAGATCTCGTAGCTCGCACTAGTGCGCACTTGCGCCGCATTACCATGGATGCAAATCTGCTCACTCTACCTGCAGCGGCCAACGGCATGCTTGAACCTGCAACAATGAAGTAGCGGTCAATGAAGCCATCGAGACGCGCGATGATATGGACTTAATGCGGTTGTTAGATGAACGCCCTCCGAAAACAAGCACGCAACGATTATGACAGTTATTGGATCAGACACGATTCTTATGCGCACCTGACTGACGACGGGTCTAGCAACGACTCTGCAAGTCCGGACTATCTCACGTTCCCGTCCCATTCCGCGACTCATCCCGGCCCCTCACGTCCCACTAAGGCTAGAACCAAGTCCCATTTGCTGGCCCAAAATACCCCACTCCCGGCATCGCCTTCCACGCATCTCCCCTGCCATCCGCCGTGTTCAGAAACACGGTATTTCCCCACCAATCTGGAAAGCTATACCCCGGATACGTAACCGCAAAGAAGATAATGATGCCGGAGAAGGCGGTACCGAAGTCCAGAGACGCGGCGAGAATGTAATTGTACTTTGCCCACCAGGCGTAGAACTTTTCTTTCAGGAAGTGGTTGAAGATGATGTTGACGAGGGCCCAGGAGGAGTAGTTTATGCCTGTGAGAAGGGGAGTTAGTATGGGTTGAAATAGATGGGGGTGAGAAGGAGGAACAGGGGAGGAGCTTACCAGTTGCCGGTGGCACGTTGTATGTTCCCACAAACACAAGTGGCCAATTCACTTGCTTCAGCCATGACTTCTTGGTGTACTTCCATGCCACCCATGTGAGTATCGGGACTAAGGCGCCGATCCAGAAGAAGTGCAGTAAGCTCGAGTAGATTTTGCCGACGCTGTATAAGCGGCCTGGGCCTACAAGACCCCAGATAACTGAGGATGAGAAGAAAGTCCGGCCATTGGGGCATGTGAACGAGTTTTTCTGATCGGCGCTGCATACATCATCGATGTTGCCGAGCATCCAGAGCGTAACGCCTGTTTGAGTGAGGGCGCCGAGGATGGTAGCGAAGCCTTGTGCGAGGAAAACTGTACGCGGCGCAATTTTGAAGTAGTGGCCGAGCTTCTGGTCTTGGGAGAAGAAAATTCCTGGAGTTATCCCCGTTAGTGATTGCGCATGTAAGCTGGGAGATGAACAAACCTTGAGAAACAACGTCCTCAGATAACACTTTGAATACCATGTTCGCCAAAGGTTTACCTTGAAACATGTATCCGCCGATGAATTCGCTGAGCACATTGAGCTGATTGGCGTCCACGTTGGTTATACCTTGAATGATGCCACACGGAACCATGAACACGGCCGGAATGACGAGTGCCAGGAAGATGCCATAGACTGGCAGCCCCGTATGGAACACCTCAGCGAGGACGATAGACAGCGCGGTGAAGATGACGAGGAGAATGACGTTCCACCACCATGGGATCTGCTTGTAACTCCTCATCAAGCGGCCATGGATATCGAGCTTCTGTCGGCCGCGCATAGCATCGAGGAGGTCTTTGCCGTGCCAAAGATAGACATGCACGAGTACGCAAGTGATTGAAGCGAATGATAGACCATACACGAAAGCGAATGTTGCAGATAGATAGGGTGGCGAGTAATCCTGGTACGCAGCTTCGTCGAAAGTTCCACTTGGTGTAAGAATGCGGCTGACGTTGTAGTCCTGACCAAATCGATCGTAGACATCGGCCGTCATCATGGGTAGATACGCCGTGTACCACGTGTTGGTGTAGTAGATGCCAGGCACAACGATCCAGTAGAAGAATGCAAATCCGCCAAAAACGTTGATTGCAGCCCATGAAGGCGAAAGCAGCGGATTCGTGTTGTATGCGATTTGACTCCAGTCGAAAGTAATTGGACTGAGTCCAAGTCCAGTCTGGAAGCCAAAGATCTGGTTGACCACAACGTTGTTTGGCACGATCCAGCAGATCCACGTGAAGTAGCTCAGGGCGACGAACATGAGTCCAGGGAACCAGTACCAGACAAACGCGCAGGTCATCGCGATCATGAAGAATCTGATACGAGAGATCTTCCAACCATTTGCGGTAACATTGGCGCGAGAATGTAGACTGTTCAGCAGAGCGCAATTGCCCAACACACCAGGCCAAATGATGTTTGCAGGCTCGACAAGGAATTTGCGACAAAGTCCCGCAATACCGAAACCGAGGACTTGCGCACACATGACAATGAGTACGGCGAATCCAGCGGAGATATCGAAGCCGTAGAACTTCTTGGCTGCTTGAATCACACCTGCTGCATCAGATCCGCTTGCGAAGCCAATGGTGACATTGGACATGATGACAATACTGTGAGCTTTATTAGTGGAAGCACCTTCAATTGTTGAAAGGAGACCTACACAACGTGTTCTTTGATGTTAAAGTGATGATCGGGATTAATTCGCCACGTGCCAAAGTATGGTAGGCGGACAGTCATGATCGGAAGCAGTTTTGCTAGTGCAACGCCCATCGGGTAAGCCAGTAGTTCAGCGACAATGGAGACAATGTGTACGGCCGGATAGCGCAGCGAGAAGAATTGATTAACACCAGCTCCGAGGAAGACCCAGATAATGCCCAGAAGCCACATGCGAAGCGTGTTTACAGGCATATCGGGGTCGTCTGTCTCTGGCACGACTGCGCGCTGTACCAGACATCAGTGGTTTTTCGTGTTGTCGCATCCTGGATCACTTCGCACTCACCACTTCAGGATACGGCGAAGTATCACCTTCGATGGGTTTCAGTTCACGATCCTCCACAACGTGGCCAAGGTCAACCTCGATTTCCTGTAGATGGCCATGCTGAACGTCCACCTCTGGCTCACGCGGTTCGCTCTTCTCCTCATCAACGGCAGGTCCCTTGGTGCCATAGTCGTCGTCCAAGGTATTGCTCTGCACACCATCTGTGTGCTGCCGGGCGAGCGTCCATGGTCTGCGAATACGATGCATCTCGCAAGTGACGCTTCGTGTTTTGAGCCTGATGGCAAAACCGGAATATCCTCAGGTAATGGGCGTGAGGGCGCATATGTACGTTGAGCTCAGTCGCCATGACCCTTGACGCTTGTGGCGCTTTCCGCATAGCTTATCAGTGCTTGGGGACGGTCAGGCATAGCTTGGTGATGCTTGTTGTGCGTCTTATCGGGTGTGATTGTGAACGGCTGCCTTTCTTGGCATAGCGTTTGTGGATCCCCACGATTGCTGACGACTCTGGCAACGTTATCACGATGGAGCTGATTGGTCGAAGGTCGTTTAACAAATGATAGATTGATCGTGGCCGGCCCTTTTGAGGGTCAAAGTGTAGCTCACATGCAGCAAGCATGCTGCCGTTCTTTTCCGATAGACTGGTCTGCGGCCATATTAAATTCCATCTGCTGTAGAGAACCGTGATTGGGTGAGACATACCCCACTCCTGCACCCCAGGACTTGAAGGGTCTTTCTGGAAGCTTTTAGCAATCTCGGCGAGAACGATATTTACCGCGTGCGATGATGGTGCTTGAAATCGCCTGTGAGCGCAATGCGCGGGACTGTATTGTGCGTCCAGACCATCTCTATTTCTTGATCCCGACAACCACCAGGTTCCTTGGACTATACTTGTACTCAAACACCGGCTCTACCCACGCATGTTCGACTTCCTCTTGCGCCTTCAACCACAGCCAGCGATCTGTGACGATCACCGACTCGACTACGCCCGCACTGAAGGCCATCAGGCTCCACATCACGCTCAGCTCTTTCTTCCTCTCCGCGTAGTCCGCCTCATAATGTCTAATATCCTCATCAGTCAAGCCATCCATTTTCTCCCTAATGAATTCTGGATCAATCTCGCAGAAGCTATTTGGGCTAGTGAGCTTGCCAATTGCTGCGCGAACATAGGATACGAAGTCACTGTACGCGAACTTGCGCAGTGTACCAATGGTGAGGGGTGTAGATGTGCCGTCTGACGAAAGCCCAGGACCTCTTCCGTTCGGCGGGGTCCACTTGACGTGAGACGTATGCCCATTGGCAGATACTGCACCACCAACCATGCCCGCGGCATCTACTGGAGCAGAAACGATGCCGCGGTCAAGGAAAATACGTTGCAGTAGTGCGCGATAGAAGTGGCGCGTGAAGAAGAGTTCACTATCTTCACGGCCCCAGTTGTATGGTGCTTGGACGGCCATCATACGTGCTGTGATATTCAGACGTATGCCTTTTGGTTGCTCATGCTCACTGTCGTCGTTTTTGCTGTTTTTATTCGACGATGCCAACGGTTGGTGCGGCAGAGGGTAGTTCGCCAGCTTCTCCGACATTGGGAAACCATTCGGATCAAAGGCATTCGATGTTGCGACAAGTCGAGGGTGGTTAGGGCGAAGTGTAGGAAGCTTGTAGGTCGGCGGTCCAAGTCGCTCAGTCACAAGGTTGTAACAACAACCGACCATTGCGACAGCTGAGATATGTGGATTGAGTAGAAGAGAGCGCAAGCCATGGTGAACAAGATTACCGCACGAGTGGAGAGAAATTACCATTGCGTTAACATCCCTTGTTTTAGGTACGACCTCCAAATTTGCTGGCTCCTCAATGGTGGTGAACGTGGGTTTGATAGCATCACTTGGAACTCCAGAGCTATCCAGGACTTGGTCGATGACCGGTGTGAGATCACCGTCTTTAATGATGTGCTCAACATACTGGACGCTACCATGACCCTCAGTGTAGATCTGAAGTGTAGTCGTGTTCGTCGATTTGTCTGCCACATCCTGGGCCGATTGACTTTCAGTCAAGCCGACGTGTTGTGCAATTCCGTTTGTGGGAGACAATGGAGTAGGCACTGGCAAACACTCTCCATCCTCACACGCTGATACAATCTCGCCTGGCGGATTGGACGGGGTCCTCTCCTCGGAGTGTTCTGGAGGCGTTGATTCCTCAACTTCGGATGCGTCGAGGGCAGGATTGTTCGTCCCATGGACTTCGCCCTTCTTCCGCTGCTTGCCTTTGCCAGTCATTTTCCGATACTCTTTCTTGTTCCTCATGATCTTTGTCTTTGGTACGAGCTTTGCAAGTACGTCCATATTCTTGGCACCCTCAATGTTATGCAGTTTGCTCTCGACAGCTATGATATGCTTGGAGTAAGGCACAGCAGCAAGAGCACGTCCAAGGTAATTCTGCCCAGAGCCAAAATCAACTAGATGCGTGATGGGTTTCTTTCCAGACGCAGCAACTTCGGAGGTAAGTCTGTCGATATAGCGTGCAAAGTTGTCCACCTCGTGCACTTTCTTGACCTTCATCCCCATGGCAATATGACGGGAGATGGCAGCTTTCTGCGACTTGAGTCCCGAGCCACGCGGCGGGAATTCGCGGGCAAGAAGATGCTTTCGAACTTCCCTAATATACTGTAGCAGTTCGTCTGGCGGCGAAGGTCCGTCTCGCCAGCTGGACTGCTGTCCTTGACTGTCATGGCTGAATTGAGTAAGGTCCTCTCGCATCAAGAGGTCTAGGATATCCATGATCTCCCGGCTCTGGAACCAGTCCCTCCATGACTCGGGCAGAATTGTCGAATAGAGGTCAGGTGACCTTGTGTAGAAGTCCAGAATATGTACACCACCACAGAGCGTTTGCAGTAGCCATGATGAGGTAGTGAAGTTTAGTATTGACTCAACGAAGTCTTCTGTATTGGAAAACCCCGAAGGCAAGGGTAACGGCGTGTCAGGTCCCATGGTGCCGGTCGAAGCACAAAATTCTCACGCGAGGAAAGGAGATATTACGTTTGGAGAGTCTGTGGGGGTGAATCATTGTGTCTATGTCTGGTGTTGGATCTTTTCTAGCCGCATGGAAATTCAGGAAGATGTGTGGGTCCGAGCGCTAGTCGCACCCGCCGCTCGGGGTCTGGGGTTATCGCCGAAGAGCTTCACAGACAGCACCACTCTCCTTGTCTGCCACACTCAGAGAGCTCTTCTCACACTCGCGATTTGACTTATCAAGCATCGCGTAATGCAAAATGATGTCATCACAGAATGACGAGGACCCTTTCCTCCAAGTACAAGCGTAGGTTCGCCATCTTTCCACGCGCCAGACATCATCGCTAACAATGCAACAGCGATGTTCTGTCCGCCCTTAATACTGCACGACCTCTCTTCAAATCATACCTCCGCATAAGATCGTCGGCATCCTCAGCGAACAGTCCGGAGCTGCGAGAGGCCCGAGGCGAGCTCGAACAGACGCTCCAAGAGCTTAGTCAGGACCTCGAAGACCTGGTAGAGAGCGTCAAGGCGGTCGAACATGATCCCTACCGCTTTGGCCTCGAGATTGATGAAGTTGAGCGACGAAGGCGGCTAGTGAAGGATGTCGGAGACGAGATCGAGAATATGCGCGACGAGCTACAAGACACAATAGATGGCGCGAAGAACAAGGGCAAGGGCGTGGCAAATGGCGACGCTCTGCCAGACCCAGATTCATTTGAGGACGAGGACAACTACGCTGCATTCGAGCAGGAGCAGCAGCTCACCATGATGCATGAGCAGGATCAAGCGCTCGATGGCGTCTTTCGGACCGTTGGCAACCTCCGCCAGCAAGCAGACGATATGGGCCGTGAGCTCGAGGAGCAAGGCGAGATGCTCAACGACGTTGATACCGTGGCAGACAGAGTCGGTGGCAAGCTGCAGACGGGCATCAAGAAAGTTGGCTGGGTGATCAGGAAGAACGAAGGTATGGCTACGGTCGCCCATACGCGCGCCCTTGCTAACACTGCTTTGCAGACTCGTGGTCCAGCTGCTGCATTGCAGTGCTCATCTTTGTCTTGATACTGCTCTTGGTGCTCTTGCTCATACTGTGAGCGATCGACCAACAACTGGCAAAATTGGACCCCGAATTGCTCGAGCCACGCGGATATAATCTGCCATGTGCCCACAGACCCAGGCGGGTAAATGTGAAGGAAGCTGCTGACACGTCCTCGCCGTACTCTACCACGATTGGACACGAGGGAAAGCGAGACTATTGGCTGTCCGGAGATATGCGGCTCTGCGTTCATGCAAGAACGCCCTTGCATGCCGCAGCACCACGTCGCAGTCCGGCTACCGCATGGCAGCACGCTCGCCACTCCATAAAAGACTTTTACCAAACAAAGCACTATTCTCAGCTCACGAATGCAGAGTTACAAGTCGACATTGCAAGCACGTCGTGTCGGCTTTTTCGGATCGGATGCCGATAGAAATGATTCTCAAGCGCGATTACCTCAGTAACAGCATTCCTTACCAGTCCTCACATCGCACAAGCTTTTTTGGTCATCTGTTGGGCATAGATCTGGTAGAAAAATTGTTGGAATGTGTCTGGAACATGTTGGGCCATTCAAGTGCTGAATGGCTTCGACCAATGTTCCTGAGACATGGTCGGTCTGATCTCTTCAGGCTCATTTCTATCAATCGACAACTTCACGGCAGTCACTACTGCCATGATAGCCAGTCACTCACTCTCTTCTCTTCTCACTGGCTGTTCCTCATAGCACTACACTCTTTTGACATTCCTTTTGTTGCCGCGATGCGATCGCCGTCTGACGTAATCACTCTTTTCTCTTCCTCTTAGCCTGCCCGCGGCTTCAATGATCAGGCGTCGTTGACAGACAGGTCGACCAACTCGATAGATGGCCGGATCAAACAGCAGCAGCGGCGGCAGCACCAAACTACCGTCGACCAAAAATGAGAAGAAGACTGGCGCAATCAATATCACAGTCAATATTCCTCGCCGGAAACTCACCCTAGTCACTATCACGCTCCTTCTGAACATACTGCATTACAGCGCTCTTGCATGTCTCTTTACTACTGTTTGGCAGATCAGTGTTGCTCCAAAGGACGCTACTAGTCTGCCGTCAGAGATCCTTACCTTAATATCTGTAAGTACTGGCTGGTGTTCCCATGACCTCACCAAAGCTTACTGTTCAAGATTATCGCGACGTTTTTCTATACCGGTCTTCACACCATAATATCCTACAAGCAGAAGATATGGATGCGTCAACGGCGGCATCTTTTTGCCATCAAGAGGACGTCGTATGTCGCCATACGTGTTGCAGTGACACTATGCGTACTTTGGCTCCAACCTCGGGTTGGAACATGATCATCGTCGCATGTCGACCAGTGGGTATGCATGAGAGAGCAACAGGTCTCCAATCCTGGGAATTTGGGATGGAGTGTCGTATTAGTCGTGCGAGCATGACCTTCGCCATGATCAATCTGTGAGGCTCTCAATGGATTCAATCTCGATATGTTGCTTCTAACAAGCTTTCAGTGTCGCATCGTTCATCTCATTTGGCGTTCTAGCTGTCATTCGCCGTCCTTTCGAAGCGAACCTCTTCAGACATGGCTTCCAGCCCCCAGTCAATCCTTTCGCCACGCCATGCGTATCTCGAGATACATCCCCGTTGCGCAATGCATCAGAGAGGCGTCTACGTGGCTCAAGGAGATCCGCTTTTACACGGAGAAGCCCTTCAATTGTCTCGGATGTAACAACTCTGGATCTTAGCAACAGTCCGCCTCCGCCAATGATACACGCTCCGTCACCAAAACGATCTATTGGACTGGGTATCTTCACATCGGAATTAGTACCACCACCAATACCTCCAGAATGGACAATATTGCCAAGGACTTCGTCACTTGACAAGCTCCCACCTGTATTTCGTGCTTCTGCCTCTCATCCGGCGTTGACCCTACCTCCACGCCTAGCTGGAGCTGTCTCGTTGACGGGAATCATTCCGTTATTTGTAGCGCCTCAATTCTCTGCTTCCACCTGGAAAGCCCTTCGTCCATCAAGTCCTCCGTTAACGCATACCGCGTCTCGCTCATGACCACGTCTCCCAAACGCAGCCTTCTCGTACCACGGCCGCTACTCACGGTCATCAGTATCTCTAACAAGACCGCATCGCCTAAGCACCACGACACCAGCAGGAAGCGTAGACTGGACATCGCAGAGTGGCTCAACAGGACCCGAGGGTCGAGATACACCCGGGTCTGAAGAAGATAATGCAGACCGCCGTGCTTCAGCGCAAGACACCGCTTTTGCGACCCTGAACGGACTTCCAGTACCTGGTACAACACGACCAAAGACTCGAGGCAACCAGCACTCAAGGACGGCGAGTGCGCCCGATGCGACACTAGGCGCTGAAGAGCCACCGCAAACGGATCGTATGGCCATGGGCTGGAAACCACAATTGGTCGGTCAGCGCGCAACGGCCGAAGAGGAGGCTGAGATTGAAGCACCACCTGCGCCGACCAAACTTCCCAGAATCGTGCGCTCCTCATCTGCGGATTTGCTGAGTCGTTTCAGTCCTGACACCAGCCCTGACAATGATGACAAGACGCCTCGACGTGAGCTCGAGTACAACATTGATGCGCATGCGAGAGTCATGAAGGAGTTGCCATTCAGAAGGTCGAGAAGCGATAGCTATCTAGGTAACTCAGATGCTGACGCAACAGTCGGAGCGTCGAGTTTCGAGCAGGCAGCAGCCGCGATGGTGGGTAATATGCCGCTGGATCTGAAGCTGGGAAAGAACGTGGGCAGGACGTCGCATTCTGAGGAAGCGAGGAAGAGAGACGGCGGTTCGGAAGGTGGTGGTAGTGGGGTGTTGACGTATGAGCAGCTGAAGAATAAGCCATTGCCGAACATCGCGGTGGTCTAGAACGTGTGGGAAAGCCGGAGTGGTGGCAGATGTTGCGCGGACGATCATGGCCCTGACTGTACAATGACGATAGAATAGAACCCTATGTGCCGTGTGCGGCATTCAGCGTGAACAAATCATGGCTTTGCCATGTAACAAGACTTATGTCGAGGGAGGACTAAGGCGTCTTTATTGACCTTGTAGCAGAAGTTCCGGAGCGCAGATTGGAGATCATGCCAGTTGCTTGATGCGCACAAGCTTCAAGAATTTAGTCAATTTCAATTATCTCCACCATACCCGAACTATCTTTTTCTCGCTGCCTGAGCCGCTTCATCTGCTTTCTGCGGGTGAAAGTACCAGGCTTTAATGGGCCGCACATGCAGAATTCCATGGGGCCTTTCTTGAAATGCGGAAAGGACCAAGGCCTTCCGTCATCCGCGCGGATGTGGCTCCACAACTGAGCGAGGGAGAGGGCAGTGTTGTCGAGGTCGACATCGTTTCTAATGCCAGGATACATGGTGCACAAGTTACACAGAGCTCGATGCCGCGAAGACCCCGCTTCCATACCAGTAATACTTAGGCGTCTCAGTAGTGCGACGACTTTGGGTTGTAATCCTTTCTCGTAGCCACCTCCTCGATATGAGTAAAGAGGGTGCTTGGAACTGACGACGTCCCAGAAAACTTCCGCAACGTCCCGGTTGTAATCCACAGTGATTCGGTGTTCCTTGCTGACAAGTCCGAGTACAGCATAGAAAGTGTCGTGTTCATTCGCACAGTTCGAGTCCATGAACCGCAAAGCTATGTCAGTCAGAGGCCTCTGGAGTCCTAAATGAGTCCTTCCACGGAATGTCAAGATTGCCTGGTGGGCCAATGCAAATCCTCGAATAATCCATAGTCGGCTCCAATAGGGTTGCTAGCATAGTACATCGATGACCTTCCGGAATCGCATGCCGAAACGCATGTTCGGAGCTATTCGAGCGCAGTCAGGATCCTCGTTCTGCGCATCATATAGCTTGCCCGCATCCTCCCAATAGTTCATACATGCGAAGCTGTCCTTGGTCTCCTTTCCCAGCCAAAGGATAACCTTCCTGGCTCCACGGTATATCTCGCTCATGGGGCTGACTTGATAGTTCTTCTCGGTATTCGAGGCCTGGTCAATGCATATCTGCTCGATCCACAGGTAGCACGCTGATTCGGAATCTGAGAAGTGTGGAAGACGACCAGTTGGGGTGTATAGCAAGAAGTCCCACAGGTTTTCGCGAACTCGAAGTGTCCGTCCATCAATTTGTATGGGGTAGGTGGGAGTTTCTGCGCCCCAGGCGTAAGACAAGGCCGAGTACTTATGCTCATTTAACGAACATACGCGAAGGCTGCCAGACACATCCCCGGTGCAAGATTTATGTATCTGAAGAAGGCGAACGTGTTGTGCATCAGGATCTAAAGGTCCATACTAATAGCACTCTATTTGTATCCAGTCAATTCTGGCTGTGTGTCTGAGGTTTGGACATCATATACCCACAACATGATCTTCCGTCGCGGCCTCTTTCATAGACCTGGTGTTCGACCGTAGACTGTATCGTAATGGAGGTTTTGCGACAGCTGGAAAACCGGACATGTTTGTGTGGTCCGGAATGATGCTTCTCTGAAAGGATGCATTAAAGCACTGATGTGCGAACCGCGATACCCAACTAGGTTGAAGTGTCAAGGGCTATGCTCGTGATAGAAGGCAGGTGAAGCGGTCCATACTTAAAGATGATAGGAAACCGTTCCAAGTATTGAAAGACACTGAAGTTGAGCTCATTTTGAGAGTGTTCAGGCAGCACCGTCAGGCTGCTCGATGTGTTGTCAAAAGGCTTGAAGTGGTGCCTCAGGCAAAATCGGAAGCTGCAGATTGAACGATCCTGGATCGCGCCTGCTGTTGTATCCTACTCGCTGCTCGCGTACGTAGCATCATAAGAGCGACAAGATCTTCTTACTTTACCTCTCAAGTGCATGCGGACGCCATTCTCGGTGTCTATCTCCCAAGACACGACGTGCGCACATCAGAGCTATGCAGCCACCCGATGCGAGGCCCAGGACGCACAGCTCGTCAACAACGCGCTGGTGGCGAATGGCTACACAACACCAAGGCAGGCTCATGTACGGTGGACTCATGCGCGTCGGCCCCAGCGCTGCGAAATCGAAGCAGCAATGCCGTCAATGATGCGAATCGCAATCCCGGTGCCACTGACTACTATCGATATCATTTCTGTAGTGTGAGGTTTGCTGAGCGAGCGTGTTTCATATCTCGAAGAGCCTCCTTGTCGCGCCAAATTGCTCGCCAACACCGACCTCGACTTTTGCGCACAAGAGCCAGTCAACGAGGCTGTGTCGGCGGCAGGAAGCCGGACGCGCAATCCACTCGCTATCAAGGCCATCATCAAGGACACCTCTTGCCAATTGCTGGAATGGTGCCCCTGACCAAGCCTCGGCGCGCATCTGAGGCGCCTCTCGCAATTCACGAACCGGTGCTTGGCCTCTTGGCCCTCACATCCGCTCCACGATTGCTGGTGCCGCCAACACTCATCGACTTGGCGCGGAGCGACGCCAGACAGACGATGGGGTTGGCAGTTCCACATGCAGAATTTGGGGAGCACCCAAGAAATTGGTGCTTAGTGCTGCTTCAAATACTTTTCTCCCTTGGTCCTGTTTCTTCTTCAATACCTTCTGTTTGATCGTTTTCAACCCTTTTCTACTTACCCGTCACTCGTTAGACATCACTTGCGCTCTTCTAGTCCCTTTTAATTTTCTTCTTTCTTCTCACGGTCGCGATCATGAAGTCTTTCGCCATCCTCGCCCTGCTGAGTGCAGCGGTTGCTTCGGCATTTGCAAGCATTGTCCCACGTCAGACAAAAGGAAACCTGCCAGCAGTCACAGTAAAGGGCAATGCCTTCTTTACAGGCGACCAGCGATTCTACGTTCGTGGTGTTGCTTATCAGCCAGGTTTGTCATTGGAAGTCATGTGGCAGTAATTGCAGGTCCCTAATGCATTTATAGGTGGCGCTTCTGATGCAAAGGACCCTCTTCTCGACATCCCAAGCCTGAAGCGCGACGTTGCAAACTTCAAGTCGCTCGGCATCAACACCATCCGTGTCTACACCATCGACAACTCGAAGAACCACGATGAGGGTATGAAGTTGCTCGATGATGCAGGTATCTACCTGGCTCTTGATGCCAACACGCCCAAATACTCGCTCAACCGCGAAAGTGCTGCGACCTTGAGACGCTCTTACAACGAAGTCTACCTTCAATCAGTATTCGCCACCATTGACGCCTTCGCGGACTACGACAACTTGCTCCTCTTCTTCTCTGGCAATGAGGTCATCAACGAGAGGAACAACACCAATGCTGCACCCTTCATCAAGGCTGTCACCCGTGACATGAAGCAATACATCTCCAACCGCAAGAGCCGATCCATCCCCGTCGGCTACTCGGCTGCCGACGTCGCTGAGAACATTGAAGCACAGGCTCTGTACTTCAACTGCGGCACTGACGACGAGCGCTCTGACTTCTTTGCTTTCAACGACTACTCGTGGTGCGATCCCTCTTCCTTCCAGATCTCTGGCTGGGATAAGAAGGTCGAGACATACAAGGACTACAGCAAGCCCATCTTCTTGTCTGAGTTTGGCTGCATCACCAACACACGCCAGTGGGGTGAGATTGCCTCCCTTTACCACACCAACATGACTGGCGTCTACTCCGGAGGTCTCGCCTACGAGTACACTGTCGAGCCAAACGGTTACGGAATCGTCGAGATCAACAACGGCAACATCGAGCCCAATGCCGACTTCGACCGTCTCAAGGCCGCCTACGAGAAGACCGCTAACCCAACTGGCAACGGTGGCTACAAGGAGAAAGGCTCCGCCTCGCAGTGCCCCTCTGAGTCGGAGGAGTGGGAGGTTAAGAGCACCACTCTCCCTGCGATGCCCTCGAATGCGGCAAAGTATATGAACAGCGGCGCCGGTACTGGTCCTGGTCTTCAAGGCGCAGGCTCTCACTTTGCTGGCACCGCCAGCGAAGGCACCGCCACCGCGGGCTCTGGCCAGGCGACTCGTACACCCAACGGCTCCGCGGCAACTGGCACGAGCAACGGCGCCGGCGCCGCTGCTGGCCTCGACATTCCCGTCCGCATGATGGGTGTTGGCGCTGCGAGTGTTCTCTTTGGCGCTGTGCTTCTATTTTAGGTCAACAGACCTGACTGTATCGAGAAGAGAGGATCGTGAACATGGGCCGGTGTAGAAGAAATGGAAGGAAATCGTTCGCTTTCCTTTGATTCTTAGAGGAGTTGTACATGGCCTGCTCTCGAGCTCGACTCAGGCTTCTTATACCACTCATTGTAAGGCATCACTTTCTTTTTGTGAGCGCACGTGCAGTCAATACATGTAATGATCCAATGACTGGTGTGATACTTCCAAAATGCACGTGACGGCAAGGAAAGCGATGCATGAGCGCGGAGCATGACTGTGGTAGCGAGCCCCGCAATTACTGTGGCTAGCGTGATTTGGACCCTGGATTCTGCGAAGGCACCACGCTTCGATACCAGCTTCCAAAAGATTCTCTCGCAAACGCTGCAGCCTGCGCGCGCTAATATTTCTCAAGCAAGCTGCGCCGCTTGTTCTTCCTCTCCTCTCTATCGCGCATCACACTCTCACCCTCAACCGCTCTCAACCGACTGCTACCCCGCCATGAACGATGCGCGCAGCGGCGAAGCGGCCCTCGCCGCAAGCAAGTACCACGAAGCTATTGAGCACTTCACCAAGGCTCTAGCGACCAATGCGACCGCCGTGAAGTACTATATAAACCGATCGACAGCTTATCAGCGCGCCGCAAGGTACACCGAAGCTCTATCAGACGCCGAAATTGCGGTCGTTCTCGCAACCAAGCGTGGTGCGCGTGAGCTGATCAAGGACGCCCAATTCCGACGCGCCCTAGCTCTGTTCTTCCTCGGGCAGTTCGCAGACACCGAACATGTCCTCAAGATCGTCAAGAAGCTGGACGAGAAGGAGAAGATGCTGCCCATTTGGGAGATGAAGGTTGCAGGGAAGCTGAGGGACCTACCAGAGGACGACGAGAAGCGGAAGGTCACGATCAAGGACGTGCCAGACGTCGAGCTTCCCAGCGCTCCGGCCACCTCTAAGCCAGCCCCGACTGAAGAGAAGGAGGCAGAGAAGAAAGACGCGGCTCCCAAGCTTGTCGTTCCAACACCGGCGAACAAGATCAAGCACGACTGGTACCAGAACAACGACACTGTGACCATCACCATCCTCGCAAAAGGCGCACCCAAGGATGCCACCACCGTCGAGTTCGAAAAGGACACACTTTCAGTAGCATTTCCTATCCAGAACTCTGCCGACTATAACTTCGCCCTCGACCCTCTATACGCGCCCATCGATCCGGCGGAGTCGAAGTACCGAGTCCTGTCAACAAAGGTGGAGGTCACTCTGAAGAAGGCAACACCGGGCGTGAAGTGGCACAATCTCGAAGGCGACCGAGTTGTTGAGGCAGACAAGGACGAGTCCAAGACCTCGATCCCATCACATATACTCACGGGCAAGACCAACGAGTCCGCACCCGTATACCCAACATCGTCCAAGTCTGGCGCCAAGAACTGGGACAAGCTAGTAGTGCAGGATCTGGACGACAAGGATGACATCGAAGGCGACGAGACATCGTTCTTCTTCAAGAAACTTTACAAGGACGCAACGCCTGAGCAGCAGCGTGCCATGATGAAGAGCTACCAGGAGAGCGGCGGTACAGTGCTGAGCACCGACTGGGACAACGTCGGTAGCAAGACTGTGGTGCCGGAGCCGCCGGATGGCATGGAGGCGAAGAAGTACTAGAGGCACAGACTACTAAGGCCTGGCGAGTGGTCGATACGTGGCATTGATTTCTTCACACGATAGCATAGCGAGGTGCATAAGGATATACCATGGCAGCATAGGCAAGGTAGTTGACTTGTCGAAAGACTGATACTTTCTCGATCGTGTGTATATTGAGGATGCGTGGTAGTGTGAGAAGGATGAGTAAGAGTCAGGGACCTCGACCACATGAACCCGGGCCCTCGCAGCTGTCGTTGCAGTGTCCCGACCAGCGTGACTAATCTCGATGTGCCAAATGGCCGAAGCACCGACTGTGTTCACGACACCGTCAGCAAGTTGAGGGGCAAGGACTCGCGCTTACCCCACACACGTCATAAGAACAATGCGATTCGTCCGTGTTGCTCACCTTGCTGATCAGTTCTAGCTCGCGCGAATAAAGTGGCCATACACGCTCACCAATAAAGCGCTTCGAGAACCCGGTGTTGGAGGATAATATGAGCTGTCAATGTTTGTGAGGACAGCTCGTGCTAAGACAGCTTTGATCTCATCAAGCTTCCGCATTGGTTCAAGATATCAGGTCGAAAGGAACATACCATTCATTCCACGAGTGTCGAGTCAAGCAAATACCAGAGATATGGCGACAGCTGCAAAGGTGCATCTTGAGGCTTCTCAGCAGCCACAATACTTCGTCAAGGGTATTACAGCCGAAAGCGCAGACAAGACGAATCGACTCCTCCAACTCAATCATGAAAAACATCACATCTTCTTCAGTCAATCTGGCTTCCACGTGCGCCATCTCCATCCCCACTGGCGCAGAACTCAATTGACATGCCAAACAGAATCACATCGTGCACCATCTCCTCACCCTCTTCGCGCTCAAAGCATCACCAGATCAAATCCAAAGAGGCTACGACATTAACGCAACATACCAACGCCCACCAGAGCCCCTAAAGCAAGAAGTCGTCAACGACATGCACGATCCTGCACGCTTCAAAACGTATCTAGGCGATGAGAAATACTACCACGACTTCCTTGTCTTCTTCCAGGACGAGATCGCGGCAAAGGGGTGGCAGGATGTGCTCAACGAGTATCTCTTCAAGGGCGATGAAAGAGCAGATGATATGCTGGTTCGCATGTATGGCGGCTTCTTACATCCACTTATCCACCTGGGATTCGGCATCGAGTTCGAGCAGCCAGCCGTTATAGCGGAGGCGTTGGCGCAGGGCGCGGTGCATGACGCGTGGATGGGGAAGCTATTTGCGCCGTGTGAGAGAGCTGCTGAGAAGTATCGTGGAGCGGGGAAGGGGAGTGGGAAGACGATTATGGAATTACTCGAAGAAGCCAGGAAGGATGAGAAGTTGAGGAATGCGGCGCATTGGGATGATGGGAACAAGGTTCGCGATGGAGTGATAGGACGAGCGGCAGAGGAGATGGTGCAGCTGGCGAGTCAGTATACGGTTGATGAGAGTAGACTCGAGGAACAGACTGCTGAGATGATCAACGCTGCTGGTAAGTCTTCTCCACATCTTACCTTTTCCTATCCCTCCAAACTCATAGCTTAAATACTCGAACCACTGCTAACCAACCACAAGTCTACTTCTCCGCCTGTTCCCAACGCCCACCCCACGCCGTCAAATTCGACTTCTACTACATCCACTGTCTCAACAGCAGTATCTTCTTCTCCTCCTTCCTGTCTCTCGCTTCACTCACATCAGCCACAAAGCGGCGCCTCCTCGAATTCAAAATCTGGACCGACATCGCAATGTACACATCCCGGCACTGCCCGGCACTCCTTCTGAGCGAAATCACGAACTACACATCAAAGCATGACGGTGAGTGGGAGGGGATTTTCGGGAGGGTTGTGCAGTTTGAGGATGATGGGCACGCGAGTAAGCTGATTAGAGCACTTGCATATGGCGAGCAGGTGTGTAAGAAGTTTGAAAGAAAGGAAGGATTCATGGTGAAGGGCGATATGTGGAAGAAGATAGGCCACATGGCTATCGACTCGGTGGAAGCAAGCGAACCGCACTGGGTTAGGAGTGCGGGGTTCGATGAAGCGTGGGAATCTGTTCCATTACGGGAAGGTGCGAGGCTCTGAGGGAATGGAGGGACGTAGTAGAGGTGGTTGGGCTAGCGGTGCTACAGTGACGGGTGTGTCGGTGTGGTGAAGGTTGTATGTAAGGTACGCGATGCTGTGCGACCTGTGGCGACACGACATATCTTATCGATACACAATATGCGTGCGCATCCACGAATGGCAAAGGCGAAAGCGAGATTGACACATGGGTGCGGTGCCCGTCAGGGTACAGGTGCGTTTGTGCGACGGGTAGTTGTATGCGGCGTATCGATAGCAAGTCTACGTTATACACTCACTCTTCACAACACGATACGTAGTCATATATCCGGTGCTATTGACAGTCGTGAAACAAGTCTAGGCAACGTAGGGCGCAACCTGTCCAATCGCGACGAGTATGTACCTGAATGTAGCCCCGGATGCCTGGTCTGCGGCACAAGAGGCAACCAGGATAGGGCCTTGAGTGGACGATACTTTATGGATGTATTCAGTTGAGTGGTGCGGTTTCGCGATACGATGTCAAATCGCACGCTGTGAAGATGTAAGTGGTTGGTGCCTTCCTCACCCAGACACCGGTGGCAGGAGCACCGGACATGGGGATGTAGGCAAGATCTCCTCTAGAATTCCATCTCATCTCCTACAATACAATTAGATATCGTCCATCCAAATTGTCACGGAAGACACCTGCATCGTGGTGAATGAGCTGAGTAGACGTACTCAGGGGCAGCGCACAACATCAATTCAACTCCTGCGCAAGTCAGCACTACAACAAACCACTCGTCTTCTCTCATGAGTCTTGTACAACGAATACACACGCTCGCATCTCGTTGGGCTCCACGATAGGGTGCCGCACCGCATAAAGACTACTACCCATCCACCCAATCACAGCGTTGATGTCTCTTTTAGCCAAGCGCACATCAGCCGCGAAGGTGATACTTATCGATAGGCTTGAAGCCGCCCGGGTGGCTCCTGTTTCTGGAAAGGAGATTGCACGGCGCTTACAACACTCCACCCGCACAACGCTTTTGGCATGCCATGCCATGGGTGCCGTTGCGATGTGCTCGGTTGCCTAAACGGGGAGCTGCCGAGTTGTCATTTGCGGTGAGCAATACCTGGGCAGCTTCCCCGCTGAGGTGCCGCGTCGGTCAGGCATACCGGGCGCAATTTTACAAGGAGGGACGGGTGCGAACACGAGGCTGAGAGAGAGAAAGGCGGTACGTTGTGATGCGTCTACACCGACTTGCGATGCAAACGCAGACCTCCATACAAACGCTGGAATTACCCTCAATAGGCAGGTCGATCAATTGAGGACCAGAGAACCGCGCGGACGGCAACGTCATCACCAAATCACACACGGCCTGTCAAAAGGAGCCGTTGCGCTGAGGTGATGACATCGCCGCGTCGATGCGTATTTTGGGAAGATTGCGATGCAGCGACGCACGGAGGCCGTCCATGACAGGTACCCGCTCTTCAAGCGCAGCCGACGCACGACGGTCGCGCGCTGTGCAACGCCGGTGTGTTTGTGCCATCGCAAACAAGAGTGCGCAGGGCCGACGTGGTGCAAATCTGACAAGTCCTTCTCGGGACGGTCTCGTGCTGGGGAGGTCTCAGGCGGCGAACGGGTGCCTGAGGACTGGATCAGAGTTCAACGCCTCCGCAGATTGCGGCGTAGCGCTATGCCCGACGCCGTATGGCTCGCAAGGCTGTGTGCTTGCATGCGCCTTGAAAATCGTACCCGTATCCTTGGTGTCCCTTGCAGCTCTGTTTCACCTAGTCGCTTTTCGGCCAAGCGGCCGGCTGCTCAGTGCGCTCTTCGGCCAACAGGAGGCGTCGTCTGCTGCGGGCCCAATGTACGGTTTCATGGTGTCCTATCCCGAGCATTCCTTCATCTCCCCTTTGCAAAACCACCGCTGGGTCCTGGTGATAATCTCTCTTTTCCCCTTCCTTCTTTTGCTTTCCGCCCTTGCGGTGAACTCTGTCATTCCTTTACAGTACTGTCGCTCCTTTGGCCCTGCTCCACACCTACGTTCGCTATCGATATCGTCCTTGCGACACTTACACTCTTTTCCCTGTGTATACCATTACCCGCGCGACAGATTGGAAGTCCTGGCGGCTACGGAACTTTACCAGAGCAAAACATACATTCACGCCGACCGAAAGACACAAGCAATCTGACTCCACGTACACGAATAACTTGAACCAACTACCCCACTACTCTCACCAAGTGCACCCGACCGACCGACCAACCTCAACCATGAAGTCAGTCACTTCTCTCGCCGCCGCGGCGCTCCTGTCCGGCACCACCAACGCCTTCTGGCGCATGCCTTGCCACTCCCGCACCACGCTGGCCCGTCTCGATCCCATTGTCGACCCAGGTGTGGCATCCAGCCACGGTCACGTCATCCACGGAGGTAGCAGTAAGTACAAACACGGTCCACAAATTCGTTTCGCCCAGAAGGGGAGCGCATGAGTTTGCGCGACTATTCTTGCGGTTGACAATGGTTCGCGATTCATGAAGCCCCTGGCGTGGTTCGAACTGTCATTGTTCATGGACACCTGAGGCAGAATGGGTTTCAAAGAGAGGGAATGATTTGCTAACACTTCAAACAGACATTGGCATGTCCACTGGCTACGATGATCTCCGGGCGTCAGACTGCACGTCTTGCCAGTTCGGTGACGATAAGTCGGCTTACTGGTACACTTCCCTACGTCGCACCGATGGTCTCAGACAATGCTGACTATCCCAGGTCCCCATCGCTTCACTTCGTGCACGAGAGTGGCGAGACCGAAATCGTCCAGCAGGTCGGCGGTATGCTCGCCTACTACCTCCTGCTCGGCGACGACATCAAGGCCTTCCCCAAGGGCTTTGAGCTGCTCGCTGGCGACTCGCGCCTGCGCAACTTCTCCGGTCCCGTTCCCGACCCGCCAACCTCGTCTTGGGGCCCCGATGACATGACCCAATTGGCGCTCGGTCAAAAGTCGATCGGCATGAACTGCCTCAACTACGCAAAGACGCCTGAGGGCTCGCGCTACCGCCACTTCCTGCCTGACAAGGCGTACATGGACGAGAACTGCGTCAACGGTATCCGCGCCGAGATCTTCTTCCCGTCATGCTGGAATGGAAAGGATGTCACATCCTCTGACCACAAGAGCCACATGGCTTACCCCAACTTGATCGACGGCGGCGAGTGCCCTGAGGGCTTTGACGTCCGTCTGCCATCCCTCTTTTACGAGACTATCTGGAACACATATGCCTTCAAGGGTCAGGCCGGCCAATTCGTCTGGTCCAACGGCGACCCAACCGGCTACGGCTACCACGCCGACTTCATCAACGGCTGGAACATCGACACCCTCCAAGCCGCCGTGACCGACTGCACCAACGAATCCGGCCGCGTCGAGGACTGCGCACACTTCACGCCCAACCTCCAAACCGAAGCCGAACAAGGAACGTGCAATATCCAAGACATGCCTTCCGCCCTCAAGAAAGATGACTGTGCCGGCCCCGCTAAAGGTCTTTGCGGAAACGTCCCTGTACAATACGGCCCTGGCTACGCTGCACCACTCCAGCCCGGCTCGTCCGACAAACCCACCGCCAAGCCAATCATCTCATCTGTTGCCCCGGTGCCCACGCAGAGCTACGCGCCCGCACGCTCCGAGGGACCCGGCGGAATCAGCAAGTACGACGTCAAAACCACCCCGGCCGCCGCTGCATCGCCTTCACCTGTAGTCACACCTGCGCCCGCAAAGCAGGAAGTCGACGACGCAGCTGCAGGCAAGATCATCAGCACGAGCACGTACACGAGCAATGGTATCGTGTATGAAGTCGCGATTGAAGAGGTTGCGGTGACTGTTACTGTCACGGACGATGCGGCGTATAAGCATAAGCATAGACGGCACGCGGATGTGCATGCTAGGAGGCATATTGGACGTCACTGAGTGTCTGTGAAAGCAATCATGTGTGACTGGTAGGCAAGCATTGGTTGGCGTTTCACGTTGGCATGAATGAGGCAAAAATGTTCGATTTGGTTCAAGCATACTTTGCGGAATGCGAGAGTGTGGTATATAGCGCGTTTGAGGGGCTGTTGAGGATGTGGGCTGTGTGTGTTTCTTTTCAATGTTTGAATACCACTTTTTGTTTGTTCACGCAATCTTTTGGAGAGGAAAATATGAGGCGCTGGACTGGAACCATGTGCCGTAGAAACAAAGGAGAGTCTTAGTGTTTATGTTTAGATATCCAGTGCGCTTTAAGCGTTATGAAACGATTTGAATCCTCTTTTAAAATGTGGGTATTCTGCAGGTGCCGATCGTTATTTGGGGATGGGCTTGGTGATGCTTGATGCTTGATGCTTGTTGCGGAGAGTGGAGACTTGGGTGGGAGTGGAGACTTGGATGGGAGTGGGTGGAGTAGCGTGAATCTGGTGGATCGAAACTGACACGGGGGTTGGTGGACCGGCGTGAAGATGTGGGGAGGGTGTGCCGAAGTCCGGGTTGAAGATTGGGGTTAGGGAGACGTGTAGGTACGTCACGGTCTGGATGGTGAAGAGTGGTATCGTCGCTCGTGTGGACTGTTATGAACGTTGCCGTTCACGAAATGTGATCCGTGGTGATCTGCGTGGGCTGATGCATGTAGTTGGGAAGGAGGTTGACAGGTGGAATGGTCGAGGTGAAGTGGACGTTCACGTGTTAGCTGAAGATCTCTGGTATCGCAGTTTCCGGGTCATATTCCGAAGTGTGTGTTCTGGGGTAACAATGCCTCCCCCGTCGCCGAGTGTGTACTAATAGATTCTGCTGCGATATTTAGGTGCTGCTGTGATTGAATTATCTTGATCTTATGAAGTCCGGCTCTAATGTTGAGTCACAGTAACTTGGTGTTGAATATACATCTTTGGCAGCCTCGATAATTGACTCGAAGTTTCAAACGCATCTAACTCCCTTCAACTTCAAAATTCTCTGATGATTCCTGACCCAAGTTCACAGCGGGCGAGCTTAAATTATGTCGCGATGGCTACACTCTCACTCTTTCCAGGTGTTCAGTCGTACTTGCTGTTTGTCAATTTGTCTTCTGAGCTTTACTCATCAGTAAACGCAAGGCCGATCTTTCAAATTCCTCAAACTGTCCTCTCAGGTTCACAAATTTGGAAGCTCAAAACCCTAGTATCGACTCTGCGATGGAGGCTCTTCGCCAACATTTGCCGCCCGGCATTACTCCCCCTGGCCTCGCGGACACTCAGGCAGACATTCCTGGTTACAGCCTGATTTCTCAGCTAATGCTGGCTGCCTTCGGGTTTGATGTTAGCAATATCATGTCTTTCTATCTATTGATTTTTGGCTTGTACCAAGCTGGCTTGTATGCCTACAATTGGGGACGCGGCCATTTCATGTAGGTGAGCTGAGACATATCATAACACTCCCTAACGTTGTTTTCTAGAGATTTCAACACTTCCGCGGTGCAAATCGACGACAACGACGACCTCTACACCACTTTCATTGCCTGGATCTCTGCACAGCGCATGACGGAGCTGAGCCGGGATCTGAAAGCATCTTCGAGACGACCACGCGCCATGAACGAGGACGACAGTGATTTTGATACCGACGAAAGCGATGTGCTAGATGAGGCAGGGAATTTCAGTTACAGCAAGTGGTCGGGCCACAAGCCGGTCTTCTATGAACCAAACTTTGGAGATGATCAATTCGTCTACGAGGACCGTCGCTTTGACTTTTCCAAAGAACAGACGGAGAATAAGTACACAAAAAGATGGGAGAAGTACGTCGTCATCAGGTGCACAGGTCGGTCTACGCAACCGATCAAAAGATTGATCAAACATGTCAAAGACTGGTCGAGTGACAAGCATAATCGCAACACGAGCATCTATCGCTCTGCCAAAGATCGCTGGGACGGTTGGCAGTGGGACTGTCAGGCTATCCGGCCGTCTCGACTCATGAGTACAGTCTCTCTTGACGAAGTGCAAAAGACCAGGATCGTCGCAGATATTAATGACTATCTCCACCCAACGACGGCTCGCTGGTATGCCGCCCGAGGCATCCCACATCGTAGGGGGTATCTCTTCCATGGACCACCAGGGACTGGTAAGACGTCGCTGAGCTTCGCTTTGGCAGGAATATTCGGGCTAAATATCTACTGCGCTTCTCTCTGCGAAAAGTCGTTGGAAGAGTCAGATCTCGCCAAGCTGTTCACAAGCCTCCCCGGTCGGTGTATTGTTTTACTTGAGGATATCGATTCCGCGGGCATTCGACGCGACAAGAGCAAGGCGCTGAAAGTCGAGGACTCTGTTGCTGACTCAGGTGCTGATGTGAATGATGAGACGAACGAGTCGGTATCGACAAAGAAGACTAAGAGGAAGAAAAAGATATCACTTCGTAGTCGCTTCACCGGGGTTGCAGAAACAGTAAAAGGTGTTGTCAGACAAGAGAAATTCCTGGGATCTTTACTGACGGCAGACACAAACACTACTGTCACATCATCTGGCGAAGAGAGTGCTCAAAGCAACATCACTTTGGCGGGTCTGCTCAATATCATCGACGGCGCAGCATCTCACGAGGTAAGATAACAGGACCTATCACTGCAAGGATATACCATTTACATGTATCAGGGCCGGGTCTTGATAATGACAACAAACTACCCTGAGAAGCTGGACTCGGCGTTGATCCGGCCTGGTAGGGTCGATCTCCAGATCAACTTTACCCTCGCCACACGCGAGCAGATCCGAGATATCTTTCGGCGCATGTATAGTACTGACCACGATGTCAAGCCAGAAAGTAAGGACAGCACTACCGCCAAGGACACTGGCAGCGCCGCCCAAAGTGGTTCACGTACATGTCGATGCTGTCAGAATGGTTCTTCGTCCGGTAGCGGGACTCAGAAGATGGTCATTCTGTCGCCAGAGCGATTGACGGAAATGGCGAAGAAGTTTGCATCGCAGCTTCCGGAAGCCGAGCTGTCGCCAGCGGAGGTACAAGGCTATCTTCTGATGAAGAAGACGGATCCTGAGGGTGCGCTAGCGGGTGTCAAGAAGTGGAAAGACAAGATGTTGGAGGCGAAGAAGAAGGCAAAGAAAGTACTGGACGTGCAGTGAGTGTCCCGTGTCTCTGTTCTGGGGTTCGATATTGGGACGACTCGATGTGAGTAGAAGCGTCGGTAGACTCCACAAAACTCTACTCTTTGCACCTGCAATATGATCAACGAACTCTTCTATGAGGGTGTTTGTATGTACCAGTCTTTCTCCTGAGGCTGCGCAGTAACACGCCAACTGCGACTGCTTGATGAAGTGACAGCAGGGACCATAAGTCTCACCCTCCAATCCTCATCGACGTTTGTTGCACAGCCAGACGTTTGGGCCGCGATGTTGCGGAAGCGACTTGGTGCAACCTAGCATACGTCGTTGGTGGTAGCTTCTCTTACGAGCTATCGATGTAAACAGACTGAGAGATAGGCACTGGCTTCTCTTACTGTTCGAGATTTTGCTTTCTTGTCGTCAGTCTTACTGGCAAGAATAAGACGTCTCCAAGCCCAGCCTTTCTGCTTCCTTCTCCCACTTTTCCGATCATTGAGACGCTCCATTCTTTACTCAGACAATAGATTGTTAGACACCAAGCACAAAAGACATACGGTACAGCAGGCTTCATCTTGTAAGATGGATCTCGCACGACTCCAACAGTTTGTGCTCGACTTCTCGACCTTGAATTCGACGTTGAGTAGCTTACCTTTGGCTCTTATGGAGGCAACGATTCCCGGCTATGGTATCATCTCTCAGATCATTTTCCACCTGTTTGGGATCGATATTGGCTTGCTGGTTTCCCGCGGCCTGGTCATATTCGGTCTCTTGCGAGGAGGAAGGATAATCTAAACCCGTGGTCACAGCTACTACCTCTCCTACTTCACTTCATCGATCGAGATTGACAACAATGACGGCCTCTTTTTCCAGATTGTCGCATGGGTCGCAGCACAACAATTGACCAAGATCAGTAGAGCTCTTCGAGCTATCTCCCTGTACGCGAGCGACTACGACGATGGCGAGGAAGATGACTCCGATGACGAGGTGGTGTACGACCATAAGGGCATTTTCAACTACGATGAGTGGGCCAGCAACATCCCGCCTCGCTACAAGCTCAATTTCGGTGCCGACAAATTCGTCAGCAATGGCCGTACCTTCGAGTTCTCACGTCAGAAGGTAAAGAAGGAGCAGCTTTCTTGGTCCAATAGAGATGATCAAGTCGTGGAGATACGGTGCGCCGGGCGCAGCACCCAGCCTGTCAAAGACTTGTTGGCCCACATCAAGAGTTGGAATCTCTCTAGAGAAGCTCAGTTCACTTGCGTTTATCGTCCAGCACCAAAGGATCATTATCAGTCAGGTAATTGGACGCGACAGGCGACCCGCACATCGAGACTTATTGATACGGTTGCTCTCGTCCAACAACAGAAAGCGATGATTATCAAAGACATCAATGAGTACTTTCAACCTGCCACAGCCCGTTGGTATGCTGCACGTAGTATCCCCTATCGTCGGGGCTATCTGTTCCACGGTCCTCCGGGAATAGGGAAAACGTCGCTATGCTTTACGCTTTCTGGTATCTTTGGCGTCAGAGTATACTGCATCTCGCTCAATGAGGTCGGCTTGATTGAGGCTCACCTAATCTCCCTCTTCAGCAGACTTCCCAAGCGCTGCATCGTTCTGCTGGAAGACATTGACTCTGCTGGCCTTCGACGTGAGGGCGACCCACCTCTTGTTGATGATGCCAGCTCAACGGCCTCTGGCACAAGCAGCGATTCTGCTGAGAAAACCACTAGCATCGTTACCGATTCGAAGGACTCAGCAAAAGAGAACAAGAAGAAGAGCTTGAATCTTATAAGCCTGGCTGGCCTACTCAACATCATCGACGGTGTTGCCTCGCATGAAGGTCGCGTACTGATCATGTCCACAAACTGTCCTGAGAAGCTTGATGAAGCTTTGATCCGGCCCGGACGTGTCGACCTCCAAGTTCGATTCACGCGCGCTACCCACAGTCAGATTCGAGACATCTTCGTGCGCATGTACACAAAGCAACCTGACAAAGCCAACGCTAAGAGTCGTACCGAAACGCGCCAGAAGAAGCGCATGCAAGAGTAGGACAAGATGACTGACTCCGTGGAGGAGATTCTCAAGTCGCTGCCTCCCGAGTCCTGCACACTGGTCATTGACCGCCAGAAGCTGGCACAGCTGGCAGACGAGTTCGCTAATGAATTTCCTAACGAAACGTTTTCACCCGCCGAGATCCAAGGCTATCTTCTCATGCACAAGACCGATCCGACTGGTGCAGTCGACAAGGCTAGAGCCTGGAGGGATACACTGTTGGAGGCAAAGCGTAAAGGTAGGAAGTTGGTTGATACACAGTAGATGACAAAGCTCATGGCTCCAAAGACGAGGGCGACTGGCGTTCACAAAGACTGGACACGGGCATCTGGCGGCGGATATATAGACGCGGTTTGTAAGACGTGTAGACTTTGTAGACCTCGAGACATTGGCTGGTGTTAGTGGTTGTGGGAACTTCAGTGTACTTGATAGGCACATCTGTATCATGGCGACATTACCATCATGCACAGCGCATATCGGTCAATAGACGATGGACATGCATACTAGAAATACGTACAATGGCGGTCCAAGATGAACAACGCGCAGTCTACCCCACCTTTTCTGTCTTCTCGATGGTCGACGTTGTTCCAAGACATCACAAGCTCACCGGTCGCGACAAAGGACGACCGAAGAGGAGGCTTTGGATCGATCCGCGCCTGCACGGTTGTGGCCCCCAGCAAGCACGCACAACTACACGACTTTCCGCCGCAGAACTGTGTGCACAGGGAAGTGGCGAAGCGCTGGTTGCCCAAGAAGTAGACAAAAGGTAATGAACTTCGCAACAACTCTGTTTTCCCAGGACGAGGACAATGCTTCACTGACCATCCATCGTTAATATTGAGCCGAACCACGCCACCTCGTATCTCGTATACTTCCTCGCAAATGTTGTAATCGCATACAGACTAGTAAACTCATTCTCTATCGTCATGAGGTTACCCACGACAACACTACTGCTGTTCGCAGGTGTCCAAGCACAGAGAACAACTCCATCACAATCCCCCAATCTTATCGCTACAAGAGCTCCCTCCTCCATCGCGAATTTTGAGCCATCAACCATACATTCTGTCGGACCAATACAGACAGGAGCCGCGTGCGCGCAGATTTCGCGTCTCGTCGGCAATTCACGATTGACTTATCCCAGCGTCCCAGCCGAGCTGGCGATATACTGCCTCAAATCGGTACCGATCTCGCGGACAGCAGCAACACGGACGATCGCATCGTTGAAGAAGTTGGTCGAGTTCCAGTCGACACCTTCATACCTCAAAGACCCACAGCAAGGATGGCCGAACGAAAAAGTGGACATCATGGCAGGGTTGGATGATAACGGATCGAAAGTGAGCAACAATGGGTTCAGTAACGAGTATGATTTCGAGGAAGCCATTGCAAGCCTATTTATCAAGGCCCACGACGGACATTTGAGTTTCAGTGGCATGGCCAGACTTGGGAGTAAGCAAGCGTGCTTGGTTGCTTGCTGTTACGCTTGGTTGCTTGCTTATTCAAACAAGCCAAGCGCCTCTCTATAAATTTGCAAGCAAGCAAGCAGACTCCTCTGTGCTTGCTTGGTTGCTTGAATTGCGCTTGGTTGTAGATGAGGTTGTTAGTGTTGCAGTAAAGTGATCTCACGATAGTTTCTATGGTGTTGCTTTTTGCTGAGTAAGCGTCAAACCTCCACATCAGATGCTAACTACATACCTATCTTAGCCATCTCAGCTATCTATACTGTACTTATTACGCGTTTTCTTAGTGTTGCAACCTTTGAGCTACTCTACTTGTCATCATGCCACCCAGAAAGCGCGTCTCTACCACCTCTATTGCGCCAAGAAAGCGCGCTTGAGTCGCAGCTCCTTCTGGCTCCGCCAGCCAGCCCATCGTTGTCAATATACAGCCATCTGCTCCATCTCTATCTCTGTCGCCTCATCCTCCATCTGGTGAAGCCCTGCTCGACGCGTTGCAGGCCACCACCTTTGAGTCACAACTCCGCGATTCTCGTCCTGAAGCTGAGATTGTTGCGCCTGCCGAGGGCAGCAAGGAGGCAACTGTAGCCTCATCCAATGTGGCAGATGAGGATGCTGAGCGCCTTATCAGAATTTCGAGGATAACTACGACGGTATAGACTGGCTGCACCTGCCACGCTTTACAAAGCCGCTCACAACGTCGCGGCGTAGGCCTTCTTGGATCTATCAGCATGGCTATTGCGTTGTTCTCCTCACAGACCCAGAGCAAGTGTTCTGGGTCTGCCGATACTGTCACATCCACAAGTATATTGACGCTGGCCGTGGTGGTGTTTTCCCAGCTGCTGCAACAACACAAGCTGCACGCCACCTCTGCAAGCTTCGACCTGGCCATAGCCATCAGCTGCCTGGTAAGCCTCGCAGCGTTGTCACTGAAGGCTCTATCCGCAGCCTATTCAAGAGTGAAGTACCAGTGCCTCAGGAGGTTGCCAACAAGCTTGGTAACTTCAATATTCAGCGCTTCAGGCTTGCCGCGGTGGGATGGCTTGTCGACAACAACCACCCACTCTCTGAGTTCGAGAAGCCAGCGTTTCGAGACATGATAGCCATGGCCAACCCAGAGGCAGAGGCGGCGCTTTGGCAGAGTCACAAAAGCGTGTGCCAGTACGTTATGCACCTATACAATCACCTGCAGCCACACGTTGTCCATGAGCTGTCTGAAGCGCTTAGCAGAATACACGTAAGCTTCGACGGATAGACGACTAAAGGCGGCAAACGTGGCTATCTAGGTATTGTCGCCCACTACGTCAACCGCGACGGCAACCTTGTCGACCTGCCTATCGCGCTGCCCCAGTTGATGGGCGCTCACTCTGGTGAGAATATGGCTGAGATTGTTTACAGTACACTGCATAAGTTTGGCGTTAGCCCTCGTACAATAGGCTACTTTGTACTTGACAACGCCTCTAATAACGACACTGCAATTGCGTCGCTTGCGCAGAAAATGAGCTTTAACGCCACCCACCGTCGCCCCCGCTGTGGCCCTCATACTCTCAACCTTATTGGCCAAACACTGCTTTGGGGCAAAGACAGCAACGCGTACGACAACAACGTTGGCGAGGTAGTTGCAGTAGATAAGGAGCACAAGTTGATAAGTGAGTGGCGGAGTGACAGCCCATTAGGTGTGCTTTTGGCGGTGATCAACTATATTAAAACACCACAGCAGTACGAGCTTTTTACGAATTTTCAGCAGCTCGCGCACCCCAAGCTACCTATTGACGCCACTGAGGACGATCGCAAGATACTCGAGCCTGTGAAGCCTGTTGTCACCCGCTGGAACTTCTTCTACTCATGCTTTGAGCGCGCCGCCAAACTGCAGTCTGCAGTCAACGTCTACGCCAATTACCACATAAATAATACTAGGCAGAAGGACGACCGCGCTCTCCGCCTAGGTAACAAGCCGCCCTTTGCACCGCCGTGGATGAGGTCAGATAGGCACACTGCTGCTGACTGGGCAGTGATTACTAAGTATATTAACGTCCAGGGGCCGCTTAAAACTGCTACAAAGCGGCTTGAAGGACATAGCAAGAGCGGTAGCTTTGGCTCTATTGCTGAGATTATTCCAGTCTTTGAAGTACTACTTAGTAAGTTCGAAGAGAAACTCCAGAACTACGATGCTGTTGATCACAATCAACACAACGAGGCACCTGAAGACCACCTCGCAATCAACCTCCGCGCTGCCCTTGTCAAGGCGCGCAGCTATTACAGCAAGCTCGATCACTCCCCAGCGTACTACGCTGCAAC
The DNA here is from genome assembly GCA_010015745.1 of Setomelanomma holmii. NCBI lineage: Eukaryota > Fungi > Ascomycota > Dothideomycetes > Pleosporales > Phaeosphaeriaceae > Setomelanomma > Setomelanomma holmii. The sequence goes on from ML978297.1 coordinate 31,780, forward strand.
AATACTTCATCCTCGCTACAAGTCTTTCTGCGACTCTGTGTGGGCAGAGAAACCAGAGTGGCTCTCGCTTAACAACCGCAATTTTTACGCGTTGTGGGCAGAATACAACACCACGCCAAAGCCTCAAGCATGCCTGCAGAAGCTCTCTAACGACCGAGACGACGCGATCGATAGCCTCTGCAACCCTATGAGAGCACCCACCAACACAGACGAGGATGAATACACAAGGTGGAAGCGCTGCGAGCCGGTGGCGGAGAAGGACTCACCTAACACGCTCAATCCAACACAATATTGGATAGGGCTTCGCAAGCAATATCCCAACCTCAGCAGCCTTGCGCTTGACGTACTCTCTATCCCAGCTTCAAGCTGTGAGTGCGAGCGCATGTTCAGTGAGCTGGGTGATCTCCTCGAGCTTCGTCGACGTAATATTACTCCGCAACTTCTGGCAGCAATACAGTGTGTGAGAAGGTGGAGAAGAGCTGGCTTTAGCGATATCCAGGCTGCTGAAATGTCAACTATTACTGACAGGGAGATAGAGCTTTTATACGGCATCAGTACATGGGACGACGAACTCAACACTATGTAAAACTTTAGTATAGGCATATACACTAATCAAGCGAGCTTCAAGCAAGCAAGCAGCTACTCTACTTTTGACCAACCAAGCAAGCGCAAGCCAAGCGGACTCCTCGAAATTTGCAAGCAAGCGAACATGTGAGCCTCGCGCTTGCTTGCTTGCTTGTTCCCAAGTATGGGCATGGCATGGGCGGGTGCATTGAGATGGCGACGAAGCAGTCAGATCGCGCTCATCTCTGCTTCCCGGGACAGAGGCGGTTTGCCACAGACCTGGACACTTAGCGACTCCAATAAGACGAACGCAAGCTTCCAGCCGTCACTAGTGACAAGAATCAACGGGGCAGATGCTCGGGAATTTCTTGAGCGGGAGGCGGCACTCAATGCATACCACGACCCCGACACACGCTACAACGCCATATTCTTCATGCAGCCTGCGGAGGCCTATGGATATTTCATCAATCCACGATTCTTTCCGGGAATATCCACTGAGATAACCTATGAAAACGGCACGTCACGAAATTATACAAACACAGCGACTGTCCTAGACCCAGATGCGTGGTATCACATTTCAGATCCGGAATCGTTCTACGAAACGTACATTCAACCATCGACAAGCGCCAAGCGCATCAAGAAACGTGATCCGAAGCTTCTACCGCTCTATTTGGAGAACCCAAGAGATCAGGACTTTAAGAACGCCTTCACGATCCAACACGGGTCCGTTCCACTGTTGTACCCTCGTCCATTTGTCGCGCATTCAGGGTTGGAAGTTCCGCTAGCAGGGTGCTTTATCACTACCGCACAAGGTCAACTCGACGTCCTTGTTGTACAAACATTCATGAAATTGGATGACGTCGAGGTACGGGCATTCCAGAGTGTCATCCAACGTTACATCGCTGAAGCAAAAGCCCGGGGTGTAGCCAAGCACATCATTGACTTGCGGACCAATGGTGGCGGAAAGGTTCTCAGCGGATATGACATGTATCTGCAATTCTTCCGGTCGCAGAAACCTCAAACACAGTCGCGATTTCGTGGTCATCGTGCCAGTGAGCTTTTGAGTACCTTGTATTCAAGCCACACTACATTCACAACCTCGAACGGGCCGTTTTATACGTCTCCTTTTAGCAACGATGCATTCATCTTGGCAAACCTCACGAAGTTTGCGAATTTGGAAAGAAATGTATCCTCCAGCTCGCTTCCACGACGACACGTTCGCCGAACTTCTAAAGTACAATCTTTCGGACCCGTTGCAGACGAGTAACGTTCGTCTGGCCTCGGGCATAGTTCCCACGGGCTACGGGAGTCGCTCGAACTTCACGGAAGATCCATTCCGTGCCGAAGATATCATCATTCTCTCCAACGGCATGTGCGCATCTACATGCAGTATTTTCACCGAACTCATGGTGCAGCAATCTGGTGTGAAGACAATCGCCGTCAGTGGTCGCCCACAACTTGGTCCCATGGTTCCCGTTGGAGGGACGAAAGGCACACTCATACTGGATTACGACTATCTCGAATTAATTTCTGCAGTTGCCATTCTCAATTTTTCAACCAGCGACGAACAAGCACGTGAATGGGTGGAGTTTCTTCCTAGTCCGTTCGGTATCAACTTTCATGACGCGGGTGTGAACTTCCAGGATAACATCCGCAAGGGTCTTGAGATGGACGGTATACCGACGCAATTTCTCAACGACACAGCGAGTTGCCGGATCTGGGTTGAGCCACAGATGTACCTGAACGTCTCGAAGTTATGGGAAAAGACGGCGGCCGTGGCGTTTGGCGGGAGCAATGGCGCGATGAACGCGAGCGCCTGCATTGCTGGCAGTTTCACTAGTAGGGAACAGCAGATTGGCGGCGGAGCAGGCAACCCGGGGCGAGTGGAGGCAATGGTACGACGAGTGGCAGTGATAACAAAGAGGATGCAGCCGCCGGGGTCAGGCCAGGATGGCCCGCGATTATGGTTTGTGGACTGCTCGTTCTGGTTTCGTTCAGCCTGGTATGATGCGACCTACATATTGCATGTTATCGGCGTCCAACCATCAACGTTTATGCATCCTTAAGTATACAGTGTGTCATTCTCGACAGCCTGTCCAGAGCTGTCTGTGCCTATGCGTGTGTATGCGTGTGTATGCGTGTGATATGACGCACAGTTCTTGGATGAGCCTCTTCAGCACTGCGATAGTCTAGATATAAAACGCAGAGTAGGACACTGTGATCATGTCTTTTGTCATGCAGAGGCAACAATGTGAGACTTGACAAAGAGACCAACGGATAGAGGACTAGCGTCATCTCTGACCAATGAACGCCACGCGCTAGTGCGCGTTAGTGTGTCGCGTGGGAGTTTCTCCAAGACCTTTACACTTACTAACGAAGCGTGGCGCATGAAGCGTTGACTACCTGGCGTCTCCGTAGCGCGTGCAAGAAGCCAATCTATCACCAACAGAGCTATACAGGCAGCTCACTTATCCAATTGCTGCCACTAGGCGTGATTCGCGCATTCTATCCAAGCTCGCCTGCCACCCTCACAGATTCTATCCAATAAGTGCTATCAGCGGAAGTTGCATCAAATACGACTAAATCATGCACGGTACTTCTATACCAGTTTTCATTTTACAGCAGATACTAATCTGTGTGAAGCCTTTGGCGAGACAGCCCAGGGAAGAGGGCAAAGCCGGGGTCAAAAGCGCTCACGATGGGATCGGGGAAGTAGGGGCGGCACGCCAAATCGCGCAGCTCCAACAAAGCCCTCCAGCAACGGATCAACCGCGCAGACAGCTATGGGACTTCCTGCAATCACCCCCTCGGCTCCATTTTCTTTTGAAGACCAAATCGCATCTGCTTTGCGCGGCAGCCTTGCGGATCGACCAGCACCAACAACGCAGCCTTTCGGCCATATTCAACAAGATCAACCTCATGTGGCATCCAATGCAAGCATAGAACCTGTCTCGTTCTCTTTCGAAGACAAGATCGCGCTTGCGTTGCAGGGCTCCAGTTGGCAAGACCTGCAGACCATTAATAGGACTGTCGAGATTCCCCAACAGACCTCAACCAATAATGGAGGTGCTATTGTGAGGACTGATGCTATACAGAGCGATCCTGAAGCTATTGCGAAAGCCTTGCAGAAGTCGAAAAAGCAGTTGAGGAAGAAAGAGCAGTTTGACAAGAGAACTGAACGTGATGCAGGCGACTATTTGCAGAGTATCGCACTAGAGTCAATCGTCCCTGTCATTCAGAATGTCACATGGGAACAAGAGCCTGAGGTACTGTGTTCGTACAACTGGCAGGCACAATCAGACAACACAAATACAATTTACGGTAAGTCCTATCGTAGCCAACAAGCGGATCGGAGTGGTCATTGCTATCGATAGAACTACGTCTTAGAGCACTCCAGGAACTTTCCGTTGACCACAAATAGTACCTGGTGCGCCAGCAAAGTGGCAGCCGCCACCTCTTCCCCATACCCTTGACCAGGACAGTGGCTGGCAGACCAATGATCATAACTATGCGCGCAAACCCCGGACCCCATACGAGCCAATGTTCCACGCTCTTAACGCCATGAACCCTTCTTGCAAGCTCAACGATGTTGACGTGCTCGCCGATCGGAACAATTTGCGAGTATTGCTCGAATTTGTCCAAGGCAAAGTCAATGGCCCATTCCGTCTAGATCTATTTACGATGTTCAGCACGCTCATTATTGTCCGTAACGAGGGCAAGTGGTGGAAGTTCTCTGATGGAAAGAGCTATGGCAGTAACTTTGAGAAGTTCTTCACGAGGCCGGCTGAGGGCATGGAGGACGCGACGAGCCATTATCGCGCGATCAAATATCCGATGGGTCCACTGAATGTTGTCGTGCGCTTCGAAGCAGACGGATATGATGACGGTGTTCAACCTGACCAACCCATGCGAAATGAGAGCGCAGTTATGAGCGGTGGTCATGTGGAGCGACCAGTCTTCAAATACGGTGCGCCGATGCGCGTGTTACAGAAAGGCCACATTGTACCGATGGCGCAAATGATCGAGATGAAGACTAAAGCTTACTACGCAGAAAAAGGAGGGAGTCTCGTCCAGTGCCAAGATCAGCTATGGTTCGGTCGGACGTCGCTGCTGTATACTGGACCCTGTAGCGAAGGCACAGGCCTGATCAAGAAAGTCAAATACGAGAACGCGACAGAACGTGTCAAGAAATGGGAAGCTAGCAATCAAGAGAGCCTGAGGAAGCTAGTCAGCTTGTTGGCTTTCTTGAGACACTTTATGCAGCAGCAGCGCTTACGTGCTGTCGTGCTGGTACGTGAAGAGAAGAATGGCCCGTTGACCTTAAGGAGTATGGAGAACGGGCATCTCAACTTGGGAAGCGCGGAGTTCATGAAGTTCTGGAGAAGAGAGGGACAGCATGGACCAGGTGGCAGCTTCAGAGGCCAAAGAGGTGGCAGAGTTTACCAGCCTGCGTCGCAAGGACGAGGAAATGGGTACGCGGAGGCTGGAAGGAGTGGAAACTTTAGTCCACGTGGAAGAGGGCAGCAGCATGGGCGTAGCGATTTCGGACGTGGAGGACAGCCATCGTGAGGACTCGCTAGAGTAACAGTACGACGTATGGGAAGCTCGACAATTTCCGGTGCATCTACGCTTATTGAATCTACACGTATTCTGGAGCTCGCTCGCCTGTAACAAAGCACGAGATCAGACGCTGATATAATACTTGAATTACCAAGCAACTGCCTAACAACGTGAGCTTCTGTATGGAGCGCAGGCTGATCGCCATCGTGCATCGTGCTCTAATAGCATGAAGGATCAGATATCGCCCGTCTTTTGCACACCACATTTCAGCCACGACATTTACTTTCGATGCGGCTAACCATGATCATCTTGCACTTCTGCAGTCCTCCACGACGATTCACTGCAATGTATACACACTCGGGTTTATGCGTTTGTCCGCCACAGAATAGCGGATCCAGCTTCCCGTTGTGCAACAATTGCCGGGAGGGGTACAGCCGAGATGGTGGGGCATGGCGCATTGCTCGACGAGGGCAGGTGTAGCCTCGGAGCTGAATAATGGAGGTAGGGTAGTCGTGCTATGGCGTCACGAGTAGTGTAATGTCGTTGGGCGTTCAAAGGAGCAGGTGTGGGTGTATAAGTAGAAAGCTGCAGTCGCGATTAGAAGAAGAAGCAGCACGTCACGACTTGAAGAAAACGACGAATCTTCTGCAACAACCGTTCAAGCACACTTGCGACCTCAAGTGAAGTACCACAATCCCATCAGCCAAGATGGTCAAAATCATCATGGGCGGCGCTGGCCTCAGCGATACCGCAAAATTCAACAGGCCCGAAATCCGCGCAAAAGTGCTCGACATCCTGCTCCGCGAAGGCGTCACAACACTCGATTCTGCACGTCTCTACCAAGGCTCCGAAGTCGCCATCGGCGCCCTCGACAAGCGCACCAGCTTCACCATCGACACCAAGCTCCAAGGCGGCTTCGGGCCCGGCGGCGTCACAAGGGAAGGCGTCATCAAAGACGCACAAGACAGCCTGGAAAGAGTCGGCATCAAGCAATTCGACATCCTGTACATCCACGCACCAGATACCAGCATTCCATTTGAAGAGACCCTCGCCGGCATTAATGAAGTGCACAAAAAGGGCATCTTTCGGCGTTTCGGCCTGAGCAATTTCTCCGCCGAACAAGTGCAGCAAGTGTACGACATCGCCAAGGAAAAAGGATACGTGCTGCCGAGTGTGTATCAGGGCAATTACAGCGCCGTCGCACGACACCTTGAAACCCTCTTGTTTCCCACGCTGAAGAAATTGGGTATCAAGTTCTACGCTTACTCCCCTATTGCAGGCGGCTTCCTTACCAAGACCGCCGCCGACCTCGATTCCGGCGCGGGCCGTTTCAACCAAGCCGCCATCGGCGGCCTGTACTCCAAGCTCTATGACAAGCCTAGCTTGCGCGAGGCGCTGATCAAGTGGAACCAAATTGCGGAGAAGGAGGGTGTGAGTAAAGCGGAACTGGCGTATCGGTGGGTTGCGTATCATAGTGCCATTGCAGAGGATAAGGAGAACGGGGTTATTTTTGGCGCGAGTAGTACGGAGCAGATTGAGCAGACGGTACAAGGGTTGAAGAAGGGGAAGTTGAGTGGGGAGGCGGCCAAGGGGATTGAGGAGATTTGGCAGAGTGTGAAGGAGGATGCGCCGGTGGATAATTTCAATCAGTTTAGTAAGAAGTAGAATGGCGATATGGGGAGGAATCGCGGGTAGAAAGCCAAGATAAACATATAACTGCTCTGACATGGTTCTAGCTCCCATATCCACCGTCTTGAACAACCTGCCTCTCAACATTCTTCCCATCAACCTCAATCCTCACTCCACCACCTACGTCGCCATATCCGACCTCAATATCCATCTTCTCTCCCGGCCAAAGCGTGACATAATTCTCGCTCCAGGTGACAGGCACAACATCTTCCCCTTTCGCATCCACTAGATTCAGCCTCACGAACACTGCCGGAATTTTACTCTTGTTTTCCAACTTCACATTGTTTCCCAACACGCTGACAGTGATATTAGCTTTCGGCATGGCGTTCAGAGACTGGAAATTGGAGTATGTCGTGACGGGTGTATGGCACCAAGTTGAGTTATCCCAGTCCAGTACGTCGAGCGTTGGAGCGAGCCAGTATACACTGCGTGATAGTAGACAGTCGTAGTTGTTGAGGAGGAGACGAAGAAACACGACATCTGTCATGTTAGCCAGTCCAGGCACGTCCGTGATCTTTCGAGCACAGTTGATCTCGGTAGACATCTCCACACTCCTTCTCACGATCATTTTACCATCGAGGACCATGACTTCGATATCAACGGTGCGGTCCTTGTCCTCCGGCGCGTTGGGGGCGAGTCGACGATCAATAACGTACACGCTTTGATCTTGATAATCGAAGATGACATGTTCGAGTTTCGATATCGTAGCTTTTGCACGGTAGTATGAGCCGCTAGGGTGCAGGTAGTAGTCGAACAAGTTCCAGTGTAAGCTGGGCCATGCATTGTTTAGCATCCAATAGATCATGCCAGTAACCGGGCGCGCAAGAGAAGACGACCAGCGAGAGGTGTATACCTCGAATTGCGACTTTGTGGCTTCATAGTCCATCATTTGTACATCGAGAAGGTAAGATACGAGATTGGTGGGCGCGCCATATTGGGCCCATAGCGCGTCGTTGTATATCTGGCGAGTGTATAACGACGAAGCATTCGTCGACATATGGTATAGGCCCTTGTTTGGCGCTTTCCATAAGTCGTCGAGATCAGATTAGGAAAGAAACTTACGTAGTGAGCCAATCTCTGGCGTGCCAACTCCAGCGCCTAGTTCCGAGCCAAACCCACCTGCGCTGCCGAGCCTTTGTTGCGAATCGTACCAGTGATTTGGCGTGGCCCAGTCGTATGGTCCGTCCATCTTCATATTACCATTGCCAATGAGAGCAGGAGCGCCGCGTTGACTCGCACTCGCTAAGATGGGCACATTCCAGTCAAAAGCCTTGAGCGCATCCACATATATCTTGGTCGCGCGATCATCGGGCCAAAAGTCGTTACCGATCAGGAAGCCCAGCATACTTGGGTGGGACTGCATCATCTCGGCTTCATGCCTCATGGACAGATTCACGATGCTGTAATCAGCATCGCTCCACTTCTCACCAATTCCTTCGTCGTTGCAGGACCAGCCCTCCCATTTGTCGCAGCACTCCCAGCCTGCCAAGAGCATGATACCCATCTCATCTGCGAGTTCGTAGAGCCTAGGTTGTTCTTGCTTGCCTTGTAGACGAATTGTGTTGAGGCCCATGTCTAGAACGTATCGAAGCTACGCACCAACCTTTGACTCGTTGAAACGCAGGAAGATGTCAGATGTGTAGCCTGCTCCTAGGACTTGGAAGCGCTCGCTATTCACGTAAAAGGTGGTGTCGTTGTGAGTGGTATTCAGCCTTGAAGAAATCGTGCGAATGCCGAATTTGGTGTCCGCGGTGTGGTCAGATATCCCATCTTGACCTCGAGTGCTGGCATTACATTGCACACTGTACAAAGGTTGATCGCCCCATTGCTGCGGCCACCAGATCTGAGGTCTGTTGAGTTTCGCTTTGACTTCGAGCTTCATTTTTTCACTAGGTGTCAGATCGAAGCCACTCTTTGGTGCGCTTGTGCGGTAGCCTTGGGGATCGTGCACGATGCAGTCAAGGTAGCCAGAAGCCGACTCGTTCTTCGCGAGGTTCTTGATGTCGAGAAAGGCGTATATGGACCCATCGAGCGTCGTAGTTATCCGCGGCATGCTCAGACTGACCTGCCCAGTCCGCTTCATCTCGATGTTCCGCCACATACCAGTACCATTATCCGGAGGGTATAGATTCCAATCAACGAAGCCAAGTGCAAAGTCGCGATTGCAGTCGGTCGGAAAACATTCGACAAGCAAGACATTGCTTTGATTCGATGTGACAAAGTCGGTAACATCATATTCCAGTCCGACGTATGCGCCAGCTTGGATGTCCTTGTCCGCGATTAGATGGCCGCTAAGATAGATATTCGCACGCGAGCTGATACCGTTGGTACGCAACGTGCAGTATTTCAAGGCGTCGCTTGACGGACCACAAACACCCTCGGTACGATATAACGATGGTACGCGGAACTGGTCGGGTGAGACATGCTGGAGATTTGTGGAGTAGAAAAGCTCTTGCTCGGTATAGAAGCCGACTTCGATCAGCGTCGCCGTGATTGTGCCTGCAAAATCAACCTTGTACCATGACGACGTGTCAACATCTAGTAGAGACAGCTGTGCGGTGTCATGACCAACATTCGCCGAAATTTTTGACCTCCCAGGTTGGAATTGCTTGATATGGTGCTGCGCCAGCGAACATGGCCCATGCGAGGCATGCGAGCCACACTGGCGTGTGGAGGAGACTTGAAGTCATTGAATTCGCAATGCGAACGTGTGAAAAACTGAGCCAGCCTGGTCGGTGACTTGCAATACTTTTGTACTCAGGCTCCGTGTTCTGTAGTTGAGACTGCAGTGTAACCTCAAACAATTCTGCAGCCAGTCGCACACCAGTTGGAATATGGACCTGTGACTCGTCAACAGCGGGCGCTTGACCATGACAGGAACTTGGAATCAAGGTGGGCATGCAAGGTCCATCGTAGTAAAGGTTCTCCGCATGCCAAGGCTGTCTAATGTGGATGTTATCCATGTTGATCAAACCTAAATGAGGAAACGCGTGATCTCCTGGACGAGTACAATCAGCTCAAACTCAAAGCGAATGACAAGCATAACCGACAGCTAGGGTCTGAAGATAGGGTTCTTGCTAGAAAGAGAATATACCAGTCTTTGTGCATAAGTGAAGAAACGCTATCAAGTCTATTATGCTTCGCAGAATTGCAAATCAATTTCCCAGTCAGGATCTCATGGATTTCGTAAAGGTCGTCTCTTCACAACGAAGACCTCATGAGCGCAACATCGCCGGGTGAGGAGAGGGAGAGCGTCCTCGCAGCGCCGGAGAACTAGGCCGGAGCATGGGGCTCGCTGCAGCACTTAGAGCATCGAGACTAAGCTGGCTAATGGCGTCCAGGTTGCCCTGCACGTCTTCTTCGGTCAGATCGAGCATCAAACGCAGCTCGTTCGCTTTCAACTGCTCGCCCAGGCCAACCATGAGCTGTTCCTTCGTTGCGCTTCCAGGAACATCGTGGTAGTACCATCGATATCCTATATCTTCTAGAGAATGAGGCTCTGCCGGTGTAGTGATCTTTGCCTTGATGTGTCGCACGTCCATACCGAATATCCCTGAAATAGTCGGCTCGGACCCTATACCTCCCAGGTGTGGTCCTGACCGTCCACGAATGGACCTTGGCACCTTGGCGTCTCTCTCGAGGGGTGTCTCGTTCAGGCGGTTCGATGCACCTGCGTCGTGAAGCTTCGCACGCTTGAAAGCTGCGTTCTTGAGCTCGGTGATGCCCAGAACGATATATAGAGATTTCCCCGCCTTAACTTGGTCGTAAATCCATGCCCTCGCCTCTGGGTCACTGCATACAGCTTCGAAGGCTTGCGTGGGCCGCTGACTTGTGCGTTGGATCATCTGCTCAGCCTTCACTGACAACAGGTTCGGCTGTCTGAATATCCGTCCCAGATCGAACTTGGCGCCATAATTTGTTATGAAGCGGCCCTCGCTATCGACGGAGAAGACATCTTTGTAGCGTAGCTGGATGTGGTAATCGTTGAGGTCGTCGACTTCTTCGTGTGCTGCTTGGGAGTAGAAGCCGTCGCGTTCGGGGTGCAGGGGGTGTGTAACCAGCTGGCCCACTGTGAGGAGATCCGAAGGTAGAGGTTTAGGGAGGAGGCCGTGCTGGACCATGGCGAGGTATTTCTGTATCGTGAGGTGGTATTAGAGGTTGTGAAGCACAGAAGAGAGTCTCCGAAAGTGACCAGCTCTTGTGGGCGGAGAAAAGTCCTAGGACATGAGACGAGCAGAGGTGGTGAGAGTGCACAAGGCTAGGTCTGTGTTGCTCGCCGAATCAGAAGCCGGCATCAGTGCAGCCCCTTCCATCTTGGCTAATCTGGTTAGGCTGCGATACAGCATTTCACGTTTGTGGTTGCGACGTCGATATTGGAGGATACATGGATGCCGAGAGCGATAGAGAGTGGTCGAATTGCATTCATATGAAAGAGCTGGATGGGTTAGGATCACGTGCGTGCGCAATCCGGAGGAACAGATTTCCCGCAGTCATCTCCGAGGTACATGTGCTGTATTTCCCCGTCGCATGTGGGCTGCATTCTCCCACCGGAGAGGCTGCAGAGCCTCACGCACAGCTGAGTAACGAACACTAGTCTGGAAGCCTTAAGCATACCTCTCCAATGTCCCGCGTGGAGGACATGGCCGAACTTCTCCTGCGCGCATTATACGACGAATTGACAGCTTGAGCACCCGTGGGCACAATGCGGGGCATTGCGGTCCCGCTTACATGATCATTAGGACATCTCTCACAATTCATTTTGGCCCAGGTGAGATTCTCGGGGCACTGCTACTTCCCCTCATTGCGGTTCTCGACATGCAGGGTCACCACCAGTACGTGTGCAGTGAGAATGCAACCATCGGACCGACCACGCAAACACCGCAGCCAAGTGCGGTCCTCAAGACGCTGATTAACAATGACTTATGGCTCTTAAAGTCCATAAGAGCGGTGGTCTATCGACAGCGAGGTTTCCAAGAGAAGAGCTAAGGACAAATTAGTCAATTGTTAGTCAAATCTCGAGTAGGATTGCAACGGCTATCATTCTTAGCAGCATGGTAAAGCGGCTGCATGCGGATTGTCTGTTTAGGAAGGACTAGCAGCATCGTGCATACGAGTGTAGCCGCACCGATGTGTGTTTGTCAAGAAGTAATCGCTGACAGTGCATGGCGCAGGCGGCAAGCGGGGTCCAAAATGGTAACAGTCGTGGGACAACCGGGCATCGTAGAACGTCCAGAGCTCAGACGGAAAGTTCTTCAGCAGGTGTGATCATGCTCCGCGACGCAACGCTGTTCGCGGTATGGTCGGACATGGCAGAAATAACGCGTGGAGGTGCGGGAGGAAAAGGAAGTAGGAAAAAACAGACGTTCACGCGTCGAGGCTAAGATATCGGATGGAGGCCCGAGCTCCAAGCTCTTTGAAGGATGCCCCGCGACGCGCCGGCGACTTGATCCACTCCCAGAGCTTGATGTCACAGCTCCGCCGGCCACTCAAGTGGACTAGATCCCCGTTCGTGGCTAGGATAACAGCAAACCGTCCTTCGTAAGCCCGCAATTCGTTGCAATTGGCCTATCAGACCACACCATGTGACGTGAAGACACATGGAGACTGATCCAAAAAACAGCGCCCCTCACTAACCACAATCATACGTCAAGGCTCAACCTTTTTCTGCCAGAGAGTACTTGAACCCCTCGCTGCCCCTCTGTTTCACTTTCTTCCCATCTTATCTCCATTGACCATCTCAATTGCGTCTCCCTACAACCGGACTCAGCCCTTCCTCCGAACAACAGAACATCAGTCACAATGGTCCCTCTTCCTCAAGCAACCGAGCTCAAGGATCTCTTCTCCCTCAAGGGCAAGGTCGTCATCGTTACGGGTGCTTCCGGACCTACGGGCATTGGCACCGAAGCTGCCCGAGGATGCGCTGAGTTCGGAGCTGATCTTGCCATGTAAGTCAACTCCAGTCGCAGATTAGTGGTATATACAGATATTTATCATTTCTTAGCACCTACAACTCGCGCTCGTCCGGAGCTGAGAAGAATGCAAAGGAGATGTCAGAGAAGTATGGCGTCAAGGTCAAGGCATACAAGTGCCAGGTCGGAGACTACGCTTCGTGCGAGCAGCTTATCAAGGACGTCGTTGCCGACTTCGGCAAGGTCGATGTCATGATCGCCAACGCTGGCAAGACTGCCGACAATGGTATCCTCGACGCTACTGTAGAGCAATGGAACGAGGTCATCGAGACCGATCTTACCGGTACCTTCAACTGCGCCCGTGCTGTCGGTCTGCATTTCCGCGAACGCAAGACTGGATCGCTCGTCATCACCGCCTCGATGTCTGGTCACATCGCCAACTTCCCTCAGGAGCAGACCTCTTACAACGTTGCCAAGGCCGGCTGCATTCACTTGGCCAGGTCACTGGCCAACGAGTGGAGGGACTTTGCCCGTGTCAACTCCATCTCGCCTGGATACATTGACACTGGTCTGTCTGACTTTGTCCCTAAGGACGTTCAGAACCTATGGCATTCCATGATCCCAATGGGTCGTGATGCTAAGGCCACCGAACTCAAGGGCGCATACGTCTACTTTGCTTCTGACGCGTCCTCCTACTGCACTGTAAGTCGCTCCCTCTTCCTGCATCTTATTGCACTTTCCAGAAAGTCACGAATTGCATGCTAACGTTGGCAGGGCTCTGATCTCCTCATTGACGGTGGCTACTGTGCCCGCTAAACGTATCGCCCGATTTAGGACGAACGATAAAGTCTACATTACGAAAAGCAATGCTGGGGCTATGTTCTCTTCCCTGTATCTAGTAATGTGACGATATGAACAAACAATCATCAACAATTGAAGTCTCTGCTGCGACCTCTTTAACAGATGTACACACGACTTGAGTACTTCGATTGTGTCTGCTACGAAATGTGGCATGTTAACTTGACAGTGATGCAGGAGGCCGGCTGCGGAATGCTCCCCTAACCAACCCCGCGCGGACTCGACGAGCCGCGGCAACTCCATCATCTTCCTCCACCATCTCACCTCGCAAAAGACATAACGCGACCATGTCTGCAATTACCCTGTCCACCACAAGATGGCGAGCCCAAAGCCTCAGAAAGATGCGCCGCTACCCTCCGTGATGAAGCCTACTAAGAAAGAAACCTTTGGCAACTTGGGGCCATGGGCGGAGCCATCGTGGTACAGCTCCCTCGCTTCGCCATACTACAATGAATCGCACAAGCGTCTGCGCAACGCTCTCCGAGAATACATCGACGAAAACGTCAAGCCACACATGTTGGAGTGGGAGGAGAAGGGTGAAGCGCCTGCTGAAGCGCGGATGAAGTGGGCGAAAACAGGCTTCGCGTTTGGCGACGTGCCGGAACCGTATCGCCCGAAAGACGTGCCTGGTCCTGCAGGTATACCTGTGGGCGAGATGGACATCTTCCATCTCATGATCAGTACGGATGAGGGCAGTCGCATTGAAGGTGGAGTAGGCACAGCATTGGCAGGTGGAAGTGTTATTGGAGTGCCGCCAATCGTCCATCATGGTACAGAAGAGCAGAAGCGGAAATGGCTCCCTGGTCTCTTCAATTGGGAGACAAGCTTCTGCCTGGGTATCACTGAGCCTAGTGGAGGTGTAAGTAGTACTGAAGGCAGACAGGTCGCTCTTAGTGCTGACTTCCATCGCAGTCCGATGTCGCGAACATACAGACCACGGCGAAGAAGACACCCGACGGCAAACACTATGTGGTCAATGGCTACAAGAAATGGATTACAGGCATGCCTTGGGCTACACACATGACCACCGCGGTACGCACTGGTGGCCCAGGCATGGGCGGCATCTCCGTCATCGTCATTCCTGTCAACAACAAAGGCTTCTCGCACCGACGCATACGCAACAGTGGTCAAAAAGGTGGCGGCGCAAGCTTCGTCGAGCTCGACGACGTTCATGTTCCTGTGGAGAACCTTCTCGGCAAGGAAAACGAAGGCTTCCGCATTATAATGACAAACTTCAACAAGGAACGCTTCATCATGTCAATAGGCTGCAATCGTAAAGCGCGGACATGCCTCTCCGAGTCCTTCGAGTACGCGAACAAGCGGCACACCTTCGGAAAGCCTCTCATCGCGAATCAGATCATTAGTCACAAGCTTGCAACAATAGGTCGGTACGTCGAAAGCCACTGGGCGTGGTTGGAGCAACTGGCATATCACATACAGCAATCGCCACTAGGCTGGCAGGATCCTGAGATCGCAGGGCAGATTGCGCTAACAAAGGTGCATGGCGGTCGCATTCTGGAAATGGCGAATCGTGAAGCACAGCAAATCTTCGGTGGAGCAGGCTATCAGAAGGGTGGGCCAGGCGCTATCATTGAGCAGATGAGCCGCGATTTGCGCATGATGGTTGTTGGCGGTGGCAGTGAGGAGATCATCGCCGATCTGGCTGTGAGGCAGGAAACTGCTCTGGCGAAAAAGCGGGGCTGGAAACTTTGATCGAATCTTTCATTCAGAAAATACTTCTCTCTGGGTATCCCAGAACTTTTGTAGGAGGCGAGATCGCTTCTTCGATTCTTTGCCGACAGCCGCATCTGGTCAGATTCGGAGCACGCAGGCAGTCGTTTGGTTGGCTTCACTGCTTGCTGGAGACCGTCGAGCCTGAGCTAGGTAAACGCTTCTAAGAGACCACACTATGATGCAACGTTGTAGGTCTTGACGTTCCTGCACCTGGTTCGCACCTGCTATTTCCCAGGTTTCCCGTCTGATCTCTTCAACACATATACTCTCTCAGATCTCTCAGTTTCCTACCCCACTTTTCATCCGCCGCACGCTGAGTCGGCTTGAAAATCCGTAATGGAAAGCAACGCCAATTGGATTCGCCTGACTCGCCTGGCCTCCAAAAAGTCAGCCTACGGGGATTACAGGTCTATGAGGCCACCTGAACATGCAGCCAAGCCATGCAGTCACGCAGCCCCCTGGCCCTCTTCAGCCTCGTGAGGGCAACATGGAAGGGAGGCAACAGCATGGGCCTTATACCTCGTCTCAACCTTGCGTTGTCCTGGCCATACTCTTCGCTTCGATTCGAGCTCGATAGACCTTTGTGGAGATGGCAGAGCCTCTTTCCGTCGCATCTGGGGTAGCGGGCCTCATCACGCTGAGCAGCGCTGTCGTTGCGGCTGGATACAAGTACTTCGACTCTGTTCGCGCGGCACCAGAAGACCTCCGGCACCTCGTCCGAGAAGTGGCATCCTTGATACGCTCGTCTCCCAGCTTGTCACTCGTTCGCTATCTGGAGATTCCAATCAGACCTCCGCAATAGCTACTTTGGCTAATGAGGACGTCCTACGAGGTTGCAAGGACTCATTTCTTGAAATGCAGAAGCAGCTGTGCAGCTGCGAAGCCGCAACTGGGAGCCATAGTAAATCCATCATCAAAGCGCTCGCTTCGCCATTGAAACAGAAGGAAATAGTCAAAGGACGTGAACGCGTAAGGCGGCTTTGCAATATCTTAATTGCGTCCGTCGCACTCGATAACGCGTCTTCTCTTGCAAGATTAAGCCATATGCAGCAACAGAACATTGAGCACACAGAAGAGCTTCTTGATTTTTCTGATGGCCTCAGGGAGCAAAAGATGCTGGCCTGGCTATCAGCACTCCGTCCCAACGTGAAACACACAGCCACAAAAGTACTTCAGCAGCCTGTAACTTCTGATTGGCTTCTGCAGGAGAAAGTTGTGTCTCGGTGGATGCATTGCGACAACTCCGCCTCTCTTTGGATACAAGGAACGAGCGGAAGCGGAAAAATCGTGCTCATGTAAAGTCGACCAAGAGCCAAGACTAGCATGACTAAAGTCGCATAGATCGAACTTGATCGACCATTTACAACGCCATGATGAACTTTCCAATCCTCTCAGAACAGTTGCATACCACTACTGCGAGTTTGCAAATCCAATCACTCTTGAAGCACGCCAAATCCTAGCCTCGGTCGTGCGGCAAGTGGCAGAATACACTGAAGAGCTTCCACAAGTACTGTCCAGCGCTTATCACAAGCATTCTCAAGAGGCCCTGACCCTGCAGCTTCTCCTATCTCTCCTAGAACAGATCGCCAAAAGATCCTTCACTTCGATGTACCTCATCATCGACGGCGTTGACGAATGTCCAGATCGACAGCCAATTATACAGTTACTCCGAGACATCCAAACGTTTCCGTGAAGGGAATGTAAGGTCAAAATACTGGTTTCCAGTCGACCTGAGCTTGATTTGCAGAGAGCATGGACTGATAGACCTCATTTCACCATTATGCCCAAGCATATACAGTCTTCTCTTGAAATACACGTACACCAAGAGCTTCAAACTATGCCGAAACTCCTGCGGCGGCCTCCCGCGCTTCAGAAGAAACTTTCAGACGACCTCGTCGCTCGCGCTGATGGAATGTCCCGTTGGGTTCAATGTCAAATAGACGTACTGAGAAAAGCTCGGACATCTCGGGCACTCCAGGACGCACTTGCCTCTCTGCCTGACGGGCTATTCGAGACATATGATCGCATCCTAGAGCGAGTCGATAATAACGACCATAAGCACGTAGTGCGCATATTGAAGTGGCTAGTCGGATCTGAACGTCCCCTTACCTTGAAGGAACTCGCTGAAGCCATTGCCATCGATCCTACGAAGCGGCATTTTGACTCCGATGATCGATTCCTGGATTCCGAAGAGGTACTGGAGCTATGCGGAAATCTCGTTAGCCTTTGACAAGACCGTAAGATCGTACTCGCCCACTTCTCCGTGCAAGAGTACTTGCGTTCCGATCAACTCAGGGCACAACCCAGAACAATTTCCAGATTTGCGATGAATGAGTTGCTAGCCACGCAGTACATCTCAAAATATCTATTAACATATATGTACACTATCGGCTTGCACATTCAGCAATATCATCAGTGCGCTCTGAATCAGGACGAATGGCCCCTTCTCCAATTTGCCAAGGATATTTCCGAAACGCGTTTTCGAGACCTTGACGCAATCTCGCCGTGGGTGGATGCTCTTATTATAGATGATGATGAGTGTTATCAGCAATTGAGGTCGGTGATCCACTCCGCCAGCCCTCCTGCGCCTTACATAGACAATTACCATCTTGCATGGACTGTAGAACAAGTTCTGGTTTGCACTCTTATGTGCTACTGGAATAGCAGCGTGGAGCTACAATGTGGGACAACGATGCCAATCACAAATACGACCAGCGACGCGATCAGTAAATTCTTCATCAACTAACAGCGCGAGTGGTAAGCGAGCAGTAGTTCTTATTTGAGTGGCAAGGCTGTGCACATATACCCACTTCCTACAGACTATCCGAGATAATCGCTGATTGCGATGCAGGGACGATGCAAGACACTTGCAAATAATTAAGTCACTGCGATGCTCGCGTCTTACCAAGTCCGATATGCTCAGCAGCGACCAGGAGATTCGAGCACTGCTTTCGAAAACTCCTGGAGAATGGCGCGCTGGTCGACGGTCTATCATCTCATCATAAAGTTGGTGTTCCGCTGATGCGCATTTTGAGATCCGGGTGCGCAAAGATGTGTCAGGTACTGGATGAGTTCGGCGCAGACTTCAAAACGTGTTGTAAGAGTGGGATGACGGGAGCCCTCTCATCGGCTGCACGGTATGGCGCAGGAAAAGCTTTGATGCAGGAGCTGCTACAGAGACCAGACTT
Source organism: Setomelanomma holmii (assembly GCA_010015745.1). Lineage (NCBI taxonomy): Eukaryota > Fungi > Ascomycota > Dothideomycetes > Pleosporales > Phaeosphaeriaceae > Setomelanomma > Setomelanomma holmii. The sequence goes on from ML978297.1 coordinate 50,282, forward strand.
GTACCTTAACGCAATCGATGGCTTTGGGCGCACAATTGTAAGTAACTTGACCATACTCAGTGCATTTGGTAAAGGGAAGCAGCATTACTGGGCTAGACATGATACCTATGTCGCAAGAGGGTCACACCCGTACCTTTCGACCTTGGAAAAGGCCAGAATCTGCGATGTCGACTTCCATGATAGGAAGAGACTTTATACTACGATTCCAGACACCCTACATGACATGAAAGGGCGTCCATCCATTCGTCGTCATTACGGCCGCGCCACTCTCTCAAATGCTCTTGTGTTTTGTGGTACGGAATACCATGACTATGCCGCAATATTCAACGAACAGGCTTTGGTAGGAAAGGGTTCATTCACCCAACCGTACACATGTGATCTCTGTCCAGATACGATCAACGGGTGGATGTCGGGCACACGATACAAGTGCGTACAATGCCTGGATTCGGACATGTGTGCTAGCTGTCACACTATATGGCAGAAAAGCAACGGGAAAATGGACATCTGCATCGGGCACACCTACAGACAAGTTCCTCGACGGAGTTGGTTTACACTGAAACCCGGGACTGTCACGGAGGATGGGAGAACGTTGTCTGAAGTGATTGAATTTCTGACCAGCACCTTCACTATCTTGCTGAAAGGGCTCAATAATGCAGAAGCAAGCGTCGCTCGCGCTGCGAAGCAAATTGGCGCATCTACGTCGTCCTCCTCGACCAAAACCGGCATACTCGTTGATCCTACAACATGTCTTGAAGCTTCCGAAGGCACGGCGAATGGCAAAAGCAACATCTCCATAGAGCCATTCAATGAGCACCCTGGGCACAGCTTCAGTCATGTTGAGCTTTCGGTTTCATCCCGAACACCATGAGAGGTCGACAGGAATGATACATCACGAAATGAATGCGGCGGCCCAGTCAGAATAACTCATTCATTCGGAACATTTCCGATTTTTGAGTGCTGATGCTGGAAGTACAAGTTCGCAGATATGTCTTATGCTGCTTGTGCACCAAGGATGCGTTGCACAACCCGAAACACTCCTGAGACTGCACGACTTACAAGATACTTTGCAAGACGAGGGTAGTTCTCAAACTGGCAGTCGTAGATCCAATCAAATTCCAGACTTTTCTATGGAACGGCTGGGGCTCGCTTAGCCACATAAGTCCCGGTGTACGATCATGGTAATTATACATAATGCCGACTTCACGCTGTTTCGATGCGAATCGCGCCCCGCACCTTGGTGCTCGATGCCAGCGCCATACAAGCTACTGGGTGAGTTCGAAAGCCGAATTTACAACACGAATCTGCAGAGTATCTCTGCTATGTGAAAGCCATGGTCAGTATAAAGATGAGACAGCTCACACCGACGCTCGATAGCGATAGCAATGATACACAAGCACCAATGCTTCTCGACTCGATTGGCACATTCCTCATCATATCGATCCTACTATTATGTGCGCGGCTCTGGTCCCGACTGTGACCGATCTCAAACTTGAAAGCGGACGACTGGACTGTGTCCATTGCAACTGTACGTCTTCGTCTCTAGTTGACACAAGTATACCCCGCGTCTTGGTTGCATGCCATACTGCATCTGAGAACCCGTCTGACATGATATCACAGCTCCTCGCCATCATCAACTTCGCCCTCCAATGCCTCGCCTGCGCTCACGGCTTCGGCTGCCGCACCGCCTTCGTCGCTCTTCCCGACCGCAAACCGCCCTCCGCCTTCTCTTCATCACTCAGGTCCTCTGGTACTTCTCCATCACGCTCGTCGAGCTCTCCGTCGACCTCCTCTTCCTGCGCCTCAAGCCTAGCCTTCTCTGTAAAGCATTCCTCTCGGGCATCATGACGCTCTTGGTTCTAACCATGATCATCAAACGCTCTTCCAATTCCTCCAATGCCGGCCGTTCAGTATATACTGGGATCCAGATGTGCTATTTAGCAAGGAGGGAGTGCAGTGCGTGGATCGGAGAGTGATTAACGGGAACATCATAGCAAACAGCACAATCCACGTCCTTACCGATCTCATCTTCAGCCTCGCACCCATTACCTTCATCGCTCGGCTTCACCGCCCCCGCGCCGAAAAGATCTTCCTCTACATCCTGATGGCGCTGGGTTTTTTCGCATCCTATTTACACAGAGCAAGATTTCTTCAGGACGAACGTTACACCGACGTTGTATGCGAGTTTATAACTAGAATTCGCGCTGATTGACGCGACGGTGCCCACACTGAAGAGCTTTATGCAGAACGTGCTGGTAAAGATGGGGCAGTATTTCTATGAGGAGAGTGAGAGTCAAGTTAGGGGAAGGTTGGTGCAGATGGGGTTTTTGGAGATGGAAAGTGGGGACGATGGGAATGTAAGTGAGAGGGCGATGATGAAACTGAATCTACCAGAAATAGACACCGATGTCATAATGATGGGGGGATTTGGGGGACCGAGAGTGCTGAGGTTGAAGGCGTTCAAAGATTCGCTACGTGGAGAGGGAAGGAAGGATGGGGTACGGTCTGGGAAGGATGTTGGGCTCGATAGAGCCTTGGATACGCGATGAATATCAGCGGACATCGCCAATGATGGCTCAAGCCGAAGTTTTGCCAGTCGAGTGCGGTCAAGTCTTTATTTCTGTGCGTCTTTCTGGTGCGTGCTCGAGGAACCAATCCATGTCTCGGTATACACAACCCTATTAACAGTGAGCTTACGCCTAATATTCTCTTCAATACGGGTCAAACATTGCCGTACACGTACCAACTTCACAGGGGTATGGTGGCACTGCAATCAATCACAACGCCTTATGATGACAGAGCCACACTCATCCCAGCAAGACGCGCAAGCTGAGCCACATTCGGCCCGCGCCATAGCTCGTCCAACCAATCAAATAGCTCCGCCACACTCGTATGACGTCCCACGAGCAGCAATGCTGGAAACATTATCGCTGGCGTGACGGCGCGACGCGACGCTTATAATAAGCTTGATCGCGCCTACTAAAAGCATCGTGTATGCAAACGGAAAGGTCATTCCATTGTGCGACTTGGACAAACAAATAACCACAGACACTACGCCGTCTGCCACATCACATCACATACTCGAACACCGCCTCGACCTCACGACACGAAAGCATCAAAAGTTCCTCAAGATTAGAAAAGGATCAAATCGTCAAAATGATCAAAACAATCCTCCTAATCCTCATCACAATCTTCATCCCACCCATCGGCGTCTTCCTCGTGGCGGGCTGCGGCATGGATTTGTTCATCAATATCCTTCTCACCCTCCTCGGATACTTCCCCGGGTATGTCCTTTTTATCCTTAAACATCCTTGCAAAATCTTTCAACATCTTACGCACATTTATTGACTTTTATTTAGTCACATCCACGCGTTCTACATCGAGTACGTGTACGTCAAGCGCCGCGACGAGGTGCGCGCGGGGATATATGATGCGCGCCCGGCGCCGGGGGTGTATAGTCAGAAGGTGCAGAATGGGGGGCATAGTCATAGGGCGACGGCGCCGCAGGGGTATGTTGCCCAGTCGCCTGCACAGCAGGGATATGGGACTGTGAATTAGAGGGATGTGGTAGGGGAAGGGAAGGATACGAGAAGGCCATCCGAGGATAGAGAGGTGTGGAATGGTGTGAGAAGGGTGGAGGACGACTGTTGGGAGGTAGTCTTACCGGGCTTGTATGGACGTTCTGGGATGGGATTGTTTTGAGATACCACACTCGTATTCATGTTTGCTCTTTCATCGTCAAGAACAAGACCATTTGGTACTTCAAATCCTGGGCTTGTGTGTAGTTGTACATAATCGTACAGTAAACTGTTGTGCCTCCACCCAAACTCTTACCATGCCATAAAATGCATATAACATGACCATTCACCTCCTTATGCCATGCCCGTCTACCTCTTCTTCCCCCTACCCTTATTCTTCTTCCCACCCATCGCCGCAGCTGCCGCAGCACCACCCTTCTTCTTTTGTCCCTCGGCAGTACCCAATGCAGCCTTCTGCCGCAGGTACAACCTGACCACATTCTCCACACTTCCTCTATCATGCTTGACCGTGCGCATGTATGTCAATCTCGCTCTTCTCGCCCTCTTCGCCGCGCGCTGCACGACTTCGATGCCTTCTACCATCGGGCTGTAGATCTTGTACCACATCTCTACACCCACACGAGTAAGCTGACCGCGTAGTAGAATAGCAGTGTCAACGCCTCGGCGGCGAATGTTGATGCATACACCAGCGAAGGGATCGCCGGTGCGTTGGCGCACGAGGAGGATGTCGCCGACACGAGCGCATTCGGGGTTGTCTTTCGCAAAAAGACGTGTTCGCGCGCCGGTCGGGTCAAGGAGGCTGGTTTGAGACGCGGTCACTGCTGCGACTGGATCGGGGCAGGTTTTCTTGACATTTGAGGCGGATGGCGCGAAGATGGGGATGCCGAAGTGCTTGCCTGGTGTGTTGTTAGCTATTGCTATTGAGGAACATACAAGCGGCTTGGTGATTGACCAGTTCTTGAAGAAACTGGCGGTTCGATCGTTTCCGCGGGTACCCATACTGAGATTCGTCTGCACTCTTTCCTTCCTCATGACCGGTGCCCATTTCGCAGCCACCGTCTTCGCCTTCGTCCGCGGTTCTCGAAATGGCAGCACAAATTCGCGAGGTTTCCAATTGACTCCGTCTGTGCGCTCGTAGTGATTTGGGTATAACCTTCGGTGCATCCTGGCGCTCAGCGATTCAGGTAGTTGCTTGGGTAGTTGTCCGGCGGCTGGTTCGGATGCGACGACCTGTGCACTCGCCCATCGTCTGCATCGTGTGGCCTTGGAAGTAACATGGGGCGCGCTGGCCCGCGTACACGATATGGCGGACGACATTGGCGGTGGAGGTTGTCGTGGTGGTCGAATGTCGAAGTTCCAGAAATTCAATTCGTGATTAGGTAAGTATGTATTTAATCTTGGATGGAGCAACGCAACAACTTCAGCCATTAACAGCAATCTACTTGTTCGCTCCATGCACGTCATAATGCTGCTAAAAGACATTGAAAACGTATATTGTTTTACTGCGTGCTTATCGAACGCTCAGGCAGCCTTTCTGGCCTTGCACTTGAACAGGCTTGCCTCGCAACAGCCGATTACATATATGCTCCCAGGAGGGGAGTGTGAGGTCTAGATGTAGATGAAGAATGAAAGATGAAAGACAAGAACTTTTCCATGCTATGCAGATCTCCCACCCGAGGTATTGCGCGATGCATCCACCCATGCTGAAAAAGGCAGCCCAAACACCACGCTTTGAAGAAATCCACGCTGGTACGATAAGGCGCAAGGAGATCTAAAATACCCTCTCAAAAGGCATTCCCGACGTCGCACACACCGCTCGCTGCGCACTTGATGCATGCTCCACGCTGAAGATAGGAAAGGCCGGACGCCGCCATATGCAGCCGCCAACACCAAAGGGATCGGAGGCCGAAAGTCGTTCCGGGGGTTTTATAGGCGCGCCTGGTTGAGTTGTTCGGTGATGACCACGACGCCATTGGTGAATGGAAAAATCTCGCCCTGTCGAAAGAACCCCAGAAGTCAGCAATTGACTTGTTCAAAATCGATCTCGACCTCGCGCCGTGGTGTCTCTACCTCTTGCATCCAGGTCAGACCATTGGCCCCCTCTTCTACGGGAAACACTTCCTGAGCGTACTCCTCCATAGAGCGGTTGCCTTCCCATAGTTCTAACGAGACATTCGGCACATCGGGTTCGAGATCGGGTCCAAAGTATGGCGCTCCCTTCTCTCCAAGGGTGTACTCCAGTGCGGCAAGATGTTCCCGATACCCAGTAGGTGTGGGCACGTTGATCATTATGGGGCCCCGCTTGTAGCAGACTGGGCGTTGAAGGCCATTACTGAAGGCTTTGCAAACTTCCTTCGGACTCATTGAGGCAAAGGCCAAAGGTACACTGATATTGTTAGCATGACTTCTTGATTGTGGGTTGGGCTTGAGTCTCCATCCGCGCAATCAACAGCAGAAAATCGCATAGTTGTGCACTCCCTTCGAGACGAATGTACAAGCAGTTCCACAGATTATAGACGATTGCGGGGCGCAGTCGCTTGTTGTGGAGACTGATATGCAGACGTAGGATGCGCTTACCGTTTACCGTTCCACTTCCGTGGGCCTTCCTTGAATAGCTGGTAGATAGCTGGCCCTATGTCGTGCTCCGAGTCTAGCCAGGGGAGTGGTTGATCAGGGTGGAATGGTGCCTGCCATATGAAACTTCCATCGTGCTGAAGCTCCATTCGGAATAGCGGGAAATCAAGGCTGGTAAAATTGTTGTGGTAGATACCGCAGTAGACAAAGGTGGCATTGAGGCCAATTTGGCGAACGTATTGCTCGATTGTGAACTTTGGCGACCACATCGGTAACGCTCTCCAGTTGTGACCAAATACGGAATGATCTGGCATGCTCGAGTAAATGTAGTGTTGAATTCCGGCCTTCTTTGCAGCGTCGGCTAATGATCGACCAATAGCAACCTCGTCACCCCAATGCGTCGTGTTGATAAATGCGCATTGCGCGCCCTTGAACAAATCATCGAGAAATTTCTTATCCTCCAGACGACCAATGTAGACGGTAACGTCCTCCAGCTCTGAGAGTTCTTGTGCGACTATGCCGTTCAGATCTCTCATTTGCGCGCGCACCTGCCATCCTAATGCGGCGGCCACGCGAATAAAGCTCGCAGACTGTCTGCCATTACTGTTGATCGTTACGACGGTTCGTTGCATTCGGTCCAGAGTTTGAGAGCCAAGTGTCGAAGGAGAGGGGGAAAATCAAAGTGTTCGCAACTTTTAGAAAAGTTTGTTCGCGCCTCGCATCCAACAGTGAAGGCAGGAGCGAAGGATGTTGATATACAGGCGCAAACAGGATCAGGTGCAATAAGGTAGTTCCGTATTCTGGGGAGTTCGGCTAGGCTTGCAGCTTTGTGGCAGGTAGGCGTGCGATAGCAGATAACGGTGGTGTGAGTCTGTGTGACGGTAGGGGTCCTTGGTTCGCTGGCGAGAATCGGTGTAAGAGTAGCCGCACTTCGGCGCTCAGGGAATAACGTGCTCGCGGCGCACAAAGAGATTCGCTATCGACGGTCTGATAGCGCGTTAAGAAACGGGGCACGTGATCCGCGATATGCAGGGCAGAAGGAGCTGGGCGAGAGTGGTGAGGTGTTCTGCGCTTTAGATGCGGCTTCTTCTGCCGTAAGTACTTTCGCGGACCCTGGATATTTCTGCGAACTTTTACGTCCTCGATTGCAGGATCTTAAGGTGGCCCGTAAGTACCCGGGTAAGTACAGTGTTGTGTGACTGGAATGTGGGGATGTCTGAGGACTTCACGAAGTTGTGGTCGGTCATTTAGTGGTTTCAACTCTGATTTCTTTCACGACAATGAGCAGCTACCCTCATTTTCACGTTTATGACGCCGCAGCGGAGATGCCAGGAGAAACACGTTCCAATGCCTTTTTCTGTGTGACATTTTGGGCCAGGTTATGGCTCGTCATTTGCGCTGCTTGTAAAAATTACCTAATAGCGACTTATAGGGACGAATGGTGAGCATTTGGCATGCCAACATTTCCTCCTCTGAGCACCTGACCGGGCTCGGGAGGAAGCGATTAGTACATAAGTCAGCGCAATATGCTTGTAATGTACCCCTCTAGCGATTCATCGTCCGATGTTCCATGATAAGCGGAGGGCGCCTGCACCACTCTCAAGAACCACCGGGCACAAGCCACTCACGCTAGCAAGCAACGTGCACTATCTTCAGAACCATGGGATTCTAGTCGCCTAGTTTGAACACTCCAGCAGATTCTTCCTGTGATGCAAGCCGACGAACAGGGGAAAGGCGGGACTGCGGGGAACACTAAATCTAGGTACGGACGATGTGCCGAAGAGTCCAATTGATGACGGAGCGGCTTGCCGATATCACGGCGGCGTCGTCCACGTCGTCAGATTGTTTGTTGCGAGCCACCGAGGTCACCTGTAAGAGAACGTGCTCGTTCAGATCGGTCAACGATGCGGACAGCAAGGTGTCATTGCTTGGCAGAGGGTTTCTTTTAGTAACTGGAAAACAAGCGCGCGCCTTCTACATGCCTAGCGTCCGTGAAAATATTCCTCGCTGTGGATCGCTTCACCGCGAATCTATAAAATCGCGTTAACGAAGTACGCCTGCACGGTGAAACGTCGCAGGTGCGGGAAGCCGCTTCCCCGCAATCCGAGGTACTACGATGCCCTCAACCCAGTCGACACTTCAGCACCTTGATAACGAAGTCACCAAGCCACTCAATCACTGCCGCGTAACTCGAATGATTCAGATGTCCAGGGCGCTGGATATCATGCACGTCGGGCTGATCGCGGTGCATCACCAGACCCTGGGCCGAATATGGCGACATCCTGACGCGCCATGCGTCAATCAAAGCACGCGTAAAGAGGTTCCTGGCTGCAGCCGACGGAGCGACTGGTCCCAATGGTACTCATCATGCATGAAAATTCAGCCAATGACAAGCTCCCATACTCCCTCAGTGCCGTCGGCCTCAGACACGTGCATTTTTGCGGCACTCATTTCATCAGAATGAAGATGAGCGCCTGCATCAATTAAGACTTGTACGTGATCCTTCAAGCCAGCGCTTGCTGCCAAGAACAATGGTGTGTTCCCCGCTCGATTTCGTAAGTGGACACTCGCGCCTTGCGCTAAGAAATCCTTCAAGATTTCGACATTTGGAGAGGTTGCCGCAAGGTGCTGTGATTGCCAGGTCAGCATAGAACGCAATCTTGCATCATGCGGAAAAAAGTTGTGCCTGCGCCGTGTGCAGCTGTTGGGCTCCGAGATAAGCGACAGCTTCGTGTTACCACGTTGCTGGGACTGAGCTCAGCGCTGTTTGGCTCTGTGCCTCGTCGCCGACGGCGTCAGGCCTCTTTATCAGCGTTCAGGACGAATGCGTAGCACAGTCTCAGATTGCCAACAATGTTGCAACACAGCTGCTTCCGATACCGGCTCGTCGAACCGATGCCCCGGTGCAAGGGACAACGAATGCTTCTCTTGTCTACCTGCTTCAACAGGCACAATGATACGTGCGGAGCCGCTGACTGGATGATCAGATAAGGAAAGGAAGGTTCACTTACTACTGGACTGTTCAGCTGATAATCCGCGTCATTCAGCAACCAACGTGGCTCTCCTCGTATGATGTCCCGTGTGCCTTGCAGGTCGCCCTTCTGGATGGCATACCCAAGCGCTGTTAGGCTGGAGAGCTCAGGGGTCAAGACACCACTCCGCGAGGGATGCTCGAAGTGCGTGCGTGTTGTCTCGGTCAGCTCGCCACGTAGGGAAACTGACATGCGGCGGGCCACCTCCTCGGGGGTGGCATTCGGCAGAGCAAGCAAATAAGCAAGCTTGGTGAGAGCTGCTTCCGAGGTCAAATCTTGCCCGAACACCACACCGGCCCGCCCGAGAATCGTTGCGGGAGCGTAAAGTGCACTCACGCTGCCGCTTAGGCATTGCGTCACATTGACGATGACTATCCCTCTCTTCACGGCCTCAGCTAGAATCCTGGTCATCGCACCGTCTGCTCCACCAGGCGTGTTGCCAGCGCCGAATGTCTCCAGAATGAGTCCCTTGAGACCCTCCAATCGCAGTACCGCATCCAGCATGGCCGGCGTGATGCCGGGGAAGACACGAAGACATGCAACATGCCCGGTATCCAAGCTAGTTTGGATCGTGAATGGGCTCAGGTCGGTCGAACGATGCACCCTGTGCCAAAGTACATTGGTCTTGGTCGACGAAACTGTCGCCAGTGGCGGAAAGTTTGGACTTCCGAATGCATCGAAGTCTTCGGCAGAGATCTTAGTTGCTCGGTTTCCACGGAAGAGTTTCGAATTGAAGAAGAGGCAGACCTCCGGGATCATGAAGTGGCCAGCAATGATGAGTGAGTTCAGTAGGTTGTCCTGGGCGTCAGTTTGAAGCTCCATCATCGGTGCTTGAGATCCGGTAAGAATGACAGGCTTGCCCAAATTGTGGAACATGAAGCTCAATGCGGATGAAGTGTATGCCAGCGAATCTGTTCCATGGAGAATAATGAAGCCATCGAAAAGCTGGTAATTTCGGTAGACGGTTTTCGCAATTTGATCCCAGCCAGCGGCGTCTATGGAACTGCTGTCGAGAAGCTTTTCGAATTCGAGCACGCAGTATCTGACACGACGTTCATATGTGCTGACTGGTGTTCGGAGACTCTGAACGGCCTTCCGTGTGCCCTTGTCGTCAATCACGATCTCCAAGGGTTCTGGATATGATCCGTCGTTGAAGACAGGTCTGGGCGCAAGTCCCGCTTTCAAGAAGCCTCGAGCGGGAACTAAACCATCTGCAGATTTCCGCATACATATCGTACCGCCTGCTGTACGTTAGCTGATATAACAGATATGGTTTGAGAGCGCTCACCCGTGATGATAATTAGGACTCGCGATTCTGGAAGCTGTAATTCAAGGTATTGGCCCTGGTCATCCATCACAGCAGACACAAGGAGCAAGTCCAGAACGCAGCCGTTGACTAAGGTATTTGGCAACGGAGACCGCCTATGCTGGGCAAGTTGCACCGGATATCGTGCTCTAGAAATTCAACACCGCGTGCGCACGATGCCAGACTCTAAGTGGCTGATAGATTTAGTGGTCCGTGAAAGATTCGATCTTGGATAGCAGCTTCGGTTTGCTGCGAGGACGAAAAGTCTGGTTGTCTGCAACTGCTGTGATTAGCGATAAGCTTGGTGTACATGCGCAAAATCTCGGTCTTCGAAGTTCATGCATCGGTACCGGCCGGCGCGGCAAGCGCGACTAAGGCATTTCTCATTACCCCTTCGAAACTGAAAATTTTCACAGTGGATAGAATAGCGAACACGTTCAGAGACAAAAATACGGCACGATAATGAGTACGACGGTCGTGGCCTACATCGGCTTAGTGAGCGGACAGTTGCGTCACTTGTGAGCCCGAAGATCATACAGATGGAAGGAACTGACGACTGTGTTTTCTTGCCTTCTAAGATGATTGACAACGGATTGACAACGAAACGAACGCTCAATAATACAGAGTGCATGCTGCTGTTTGCTTAGCCTGTCGCCATCGCCTCCTTTACTACCATCACTCGTGCCTTCTCCAACGCCTTGATTGCCTCCCAGTTGTCCGTTACCCAGCAGAGCAGTTTCTCAATGCTGCCAAAAGCCATTGATGCTGTCCAAGCTGGGTGATCCTCGAGCATGGGTTCTTCTGTGATTCGCGGCTCGCCGTCTTCGAAGACTACCCAGCGCCTCAGACCTCTCAAGGCTAGCTTAAGAGGGTTTCCTTCAACCGGCAAAACAGCGCGAATCTTGTTCCACAGCTGCTCTTCATCCTTGATAGCATTGTGTTCTGCCACCATGGCTTCGTACCCGGCCCGCTTGTCGAATGCCGCAAGAGCTTCATCCAGAACAACTTGCTGCGTCCACTCCGTCGAAGTTCCCTTGCCTGCATGCAGGGGCATGTAGACCTCGATGAACTGGGCGTACATCGATCGTTTCTTTTGTCGAGATCGATCATTCGACTTCTCGGTCCGGTCCGCAAATATTGAAGCTGAGAAGAAGCGTCCATTAGTGACCCAGTCAAACAGTTCATTCTCGTCTGCAAAACCCTCGTGGTATTTTGCGACATCGAGACCGTGAAACTTCATCGCCTCATCCGGATCTCGAGTCAAGAACAAGAGCTGTTTCTTCTTGTTGTCGGTGTGAATGTCCTTTACTCGAAAATGAAGGCCTTTATCGTTGCACGTGAGTCCGAGGTAGCGATGGGTGATGCCGATAATTTGCAATAGATCTCCGTCACCTTTCATAAATGCAGTCCACTTGAAGAGCTCGGTTGCACCTGGAGTACCATTTCCAGGCGATAGCTCCACATCAACCTGGACGTATGCCTCGGGTATGTCGGGGTGGAGAATGGCGAAGGAATGCGAGCCACCACGAGGTAGATGTAGCGCAGCGTCGAGTAGTTCCTTGGTCTTGAACCAGATTTCGCGAGGCCAAGTGTCCGAAGCAATACCCTCGACAAGGAAGTCGACGTCACCGTAGTCCGCCTTGCCAGGGGCATCGCGAGGGACCACAACATTGTTGAAGAGTGTCCCAAGCTTGAGCTTACACTCTGCGGACACTTTTCGGTACACCTCTGGTGACATACGGGGTACGTGTGGGGGCTTGCCGGAAGCGAGGGGCGTGCTGGCGAAGACTAGTCCACCCATGATGAGGTCGTGTTGATATGGTAAAATGAGGTCGTTATGGATACTCAACCAAAAGTTGATGTCGATTTGAGCATAGTGTGGTTCAAGATTGGAGAGCACGTAAAATATATATTAGCTTGCGGCGCATTGTCAACGATCAAGCACAGCCACAGGAGCCGCATTCACTGATGACTCCTTCCCACTCCTTCCCTCCATCTGGATGAGTGAAAACCTTACTGAGACTCAAAAAGCGACCCGAATATTTACAGGACAGTACCGGCGCAGTCTCCTGACTGTGAGCACGTTGGGCAACCTGATGAACGTGGGGATGGTTAAGTCGCATCAGCAGCCTGCAGCCATCTCGGTCTTAGCTCGAGTACAGCATTCAATTCTGCAGCGAACGACTGGTCGTGCTCAACTCGAACAGGATGCGATGGTGACGATGGTGGAGGTGGGTTGGTTGCGATGTGGAATGGCTCCGCTATGACGGACCCTGCAGGGTTCGCGTAGCAATCCCTGTCAAAAATTTAGGTTGAGACTCGAGAGCATCTCAACACTGCGACCTTATCAATCTCCACAACTACAACATTCCTTCACTAGGATTGACATACCAAAGGTGAGTCGCAAGTACTCAGCGATGAGCTTACTGTGTAATTTACTGAATTATGCCGTTCCTGGAAAGTTCAATTCCACATCGATTGCGCAACATGGCTATTCCAGAACCAGAGGCGCCAGAAGTGCTCATGGCACGCTTCGAGGAGCTCAGCGTGCTCGAGACTGAGTTTGAAGACGTAGAGCTTGAAATCAGTGCGTGACAGAGCTTGCAGTGTGCCTTTACCAGACATCTCGCAATTAACAACGCTCAGTTCGCAAGGCCGAAGCTCTCCATGCACCTCTCTACAAGAAGCGCGCCGAATTTATCACGAAGATCCCACACTTTTGGCCCCTCGTCTTCGAGCAGGCTCCTCCCGAGATTGACAACTTCATACAACCTTCAGACTCCAAGGTTCTCGCCGAATGCCTTGACACTTTTGAGGTCTCGCGATTCGAGATCAACGACCCCAAGGGCTCACCGCGCAGCTTTTCGTTGCAGTTTGGCTTCAAGGAGAACGAATACTTTGAGGACAAGGTGATAGAAAAGAAGTTCTGGTTTCGGAAAACAAAGGACTGGGCAGGTCTTGTATCTGAGCCTGTGTTGATCCATTGGAAGAACGATAAGGATCTGACAGGTGGTCTCACTGACGCAGCCTACAAACTAGGAGAAGCGCGGAAGCAGCTGGCAGCAGACACATCGTCCGATAAGGCTAGGCAGAAGGAGAGGAAGCTCCCGGAATACAAGGAGCTGGCAGAGAAGATCGAGACATCTCTCGAGTCTTCGATCAGCTTCTTTGGCATCTTTGCTTTTGTCTCCGGATACAGATGGGTCAGCGCAGAGGAATCCGAGCAGGTCATTACGGAAGACCAAGCCAAGCTTGAGAAGATCAAGCGCGGTGAGAAGATTGAAGAAGAGGAGGACGAAGAGGACACACAAGATTACCAGGAGGTCGAAGTCTTCCCTAGCGGAGATGAGGTTGTCACGATCATCGCAGAGGATATGTGGCCAAACGCCATCAAATACTACAGTGCGTTCTGCAAAGCTCGCTGACGGCGCATACTAACAATGCACAGAGGCAACATTCGACGAAGACGGTGACGACGAAGATCTCTCAGAACTTGAAGTCTCTGAGGGGGATCTCATGGACGAGGATGACTCGGATGCCGGGGACCCAGTCGACATCAGGGCGTTGGTCGGCAAAGGCCGCAAATCGGATCAGTCACCTCCTGCTAAAAAGCAGCGTAAGAAGTGAGCTACTTAGTACAGCAGCATTTCGATTAGCACCAAAATAACAACCTTAATTCAATCATAGACCAAGTCAGACCTGACAACAGAGCCCTTCCAATCCAACTTGTCTTCATTCGGACTCCACTAGTTCTTCCCTTCGCCAAGTTTAGCTCCGGCTTCCGGTCCGGTTCTACCTCGTGCCATGCTTCTCACACGACCGAATGCTTAGTCCGGCTTGAGCACACCGATGGTAGCTGACAGCTATTGCGACAGCAAGCACGCAAGGGCCCATCTTAGAGCGGTACATAAAGGTAGACAGTAGGGGAAGGATGCGGAAAAAATTCCGATGTTATATGCGACATGTTCCGTCAAATCTACAGTACCTCGCTGATGCGAAGAAATGTCGAGGCTGGTACTGGAGCTTCTTTTACCAGAACTGCACACTTCCCCACAACAGCCTCCCGCAAGCCATCCTTCTCGAAGCTTTCTGTCCACCAATCACAGTACCGACCACGGCACTAAGCCTCTTCAGTCACGGACGTACACCCCGGCTTTTCCGCCGAACTGCCACATGGTGACGTCTCGTAGCCTCACAAAACGGTTCTACACCAGGGACTGCATCTGCACAGCCGCGGCGGATCTTGGAGCTACCCTTAGCTAGGTGCGGCTGACCAACCAGCACCATCACAGCTTCGAAAATCCACAACGGTGGTTCCCCAAGATCACGTTTGAGCGGGCATCATGAGGGGATCCTGGATTGCCGAGATGACTATGCCGGAAAATGGTATTGAAGTGACAAGAACATCTGCGCCGAACCTTGTAGCACAGAAGCTCCCCGGAGCTACCTGGTCGAACGGAAGCTCAATGTTTGCGAGGTACATAAACGTCTGCCCGGCCTGTAGCTTTGCCTGGGCCTCCTGTTGAATCCCGAACTTCTTCAGCTTCTTCAGGCATTGGAGCGGATAAGATGGCACAGTTACTCCCATTACTGAGCATTCTGCTCCTCTCTTCTCCAATTACTGCGCAAAATGCTACAGCAACACTCTCCTTCTCGCTACCATCCGGATACTCAACGAGAACCTACAACAACTCGGCCCAGCCCACAGCGTACAACCGCACCGATTTCTCACCGAATGCCCTTGTGGAAATGTGGGATCAAGTAGGTCCTATCGCAACAGGACCCGTCACCTCTACCGTGTCCCCGACACCAGAGCCCAGCGTCTACCCGCAACCCAATGGACAATACTTCCATGGCCTGATAGGGAGCGCCTATCCTGAGGTACAAGACTTTAAGCTGCCTGCGGGCTTCTCGTGGGGTTTCAGCTCTTCAGCATATCAGATCGAGGGCGCAGCGAAGGATGAGGGCAAAGGACCGAGTATCTGGGACCTGCTTTCCCACCGTGTGCCGAACTTTGTGGCGGATAACTCTACGGGAGATGTGGTTGCCAGCCACTACTTCCTGTACAAGCAAGATTTTGCGAGGCTAAAGAGCTTGGGTGTGAAAGGTTTGTTCACATGTGCGAGTATTGTCATGCTAAACTAACAGCTTCAAAGCGTTCAGTCCCAGCTTCTCATGGCCGCGATTCTTCCCATTTGGCCACGGTCCAGTCAACGAAGAAGCTGTCAAGCACTACGATGATGTGATTACCGAAATGCATGCCAACGGAATTCACCCTGCTGTGACACTCTTCCATTGGGATACGCCACTCGCTCTCTTCCATGAATATGGTGCCTGGACCGATCGTCGTATCATTGATCACTTCTTCAACTACGCAAAGTTCGTCATAACTCGCTATGACCAATATGTTGACGAGTGGTTTACCATCAACGAGCCGCAATATTGCAACTGGCAATACTCATACTATCCCGCTGGCAAATATTACCCAGCGCCCAACAACATCACCGGCGGCAATGAAGCTCGATTCCTCTGTGGCCACCATACCATACTCGCCCATGCGAAGGTAGCCAAGTGGTACCATGAGGAGTTTAAAGGTCGCGGCCGTATCACATTCAAGAATTCGGGCAACTACTATGAGGCTAATAGCACCAAACCTGAGGACGAAGTCGCTCGCCAGCGAAATTTCGACTTCAGTATCGGGTGGTTTGGTGGCCCGTGGACTGATGGCGACTACCCGCAATCCCTGAAGGACACCCTAGGCGATCTGCTACCCAGCTTGACGCAATCAGAGAAAGACATGATCAAGGGCTCATGCGACTTCTACGCCATCGATCCTTACTCCAGCTTCCTCGCCTTTGAAGTCGACGGTGGACTTGAAGCTTGCACAAGCAATCGCAGCCACCCATCTTTCCCTGATTGCGCAGGCTCTGCGAGTGTCAGTCCTGATGGCTTCCCCGTCGGCCCAGCAGCAGACCCGCAAATGAGCTGGCTCTACTCCGCTCCCGCCGGCGTACGACGCTTCCTCAAGCACATCACTCAAGTCCTCTTCCCTTCTATCCCAGACATCGTAGTCACGGAGTTTGGCTTCTCAGAACCTTTTGAGAATCAATGGGCCTCCCTGAATCCCGCTCTATGGGATATACGGCGCGCAGATTACTTCCAGCAGTACCTTGACAATATCCTGCTCGCGATCCATGAAGATAAGGTCAATGTGACCGGGGCATGGGGATGGGCTGTTTTCGATAATTTTGAGTGGAGTATTGGGACAGCGGTGAGGTTTGGACTGCAGTATGTGAACTACACGAGTTTGGAGAGGACGCCAAAGGCAAGCATGTTCCAGTTTTTGAACTGGTTTGATGAGCATGAGGAGAGAGGAAATGCGACGATGAGGATGATCTAGACGCTTAGGAAGGAGGTGGGTAATGGCAGCGACGACGTGTGCTGCAGCTCAAGAATCAGTCTCTCGCAGGAGGCAGGCAGTAGCTACCCAAGAGCGAACACTACTATTGTCAAGGAAGACGTCCACGCAGACCAGATAATTTTTCTGAGTTTATCCTGCTGCACCTCAACGATACATGCTTCCGCTCACACAAGTAGTTGTCGTGCTTAGCGCCTTGTTGGGAGCTCGTCGCATGTGAAGACGTGGTTGGTGGTTCGGCACAACAGCGCGTGCTTGTTTTACATGACGTGGAGAAGCTTTACCCTGGCTTGCGCAAACAGCCTGAAACGGGCGGAACGATGAAGCTTGAATTTCCAGGCCGTCACCTTCATTGTTTGCTGGCAATGGAGCGGATGAAGAGGCTTGCTCACCGCATAGTCGCTAGCATGGCGGTTACAGCGGGCGCGTGAGGTTCAGCGTGATGGTGTCGGTGTTACCTAGCTTGTTTCTTATCGCGGCGATTAAGCACCCCATGTGACGAGACGGGTCCACCCGGGGGCATGATGTGGATGCCTGTACATTGCATCTAGGCATGCAAGACATTGCACACGTGCTTTGGACTTGAATAGCTACAACATCTTCCGAATACTCTACCCGTCATTCCAGACTCTCGTCGGCGCTGGCTGACTGCCCCACTTTCGCGCCTGCCAAGTTGACGCATGAAGGGTAACGGTGCCTGTACCGAGCTGTAGCCAGCCTCCGCAACCTGAGGAACAAGACTGCAAGCTAGTCCACGCCCACCACAGACACCGACAAAAGATACTGAGCCCTCCAAACGACTTCCAATACACGCTTCTCTCCGCCGTGGAGCTCCAACAAGGCCGGCAACGAGGGTGCAACGCACCGACCGCCCATCTACATCATCTCTCCGCCCGTCACATTGCCAACGCTCACCACCTCCGAGCTCACCTCACGTCTCCCTCTGACCGCTACAGTCGCTCCTAGCCTACCAGCACGGCCCATCTCAGCTTCTTGATCCTACAGATCTTCTAATGGTCCCCAAATAGTCCGCGAAAGGAAGCCCTCTCCAGGCCCAGCGCTGCCCTCGCCCAATACCCGCGTCATCAGCGGGTACGTGGAGCCTCGTCGAAGTCCTGGCAAACGAAACCACCCCGAATTCTCCCCCAATCGCCTCCGCCGACCCATTCCTCCCGACCTCCCAACCTTCTACTTCCCCAGCATCCTCTGCCCACCCAATCAATACCAGAACCACCACCAGCGCGTCCAGACAGCAACCCCAAGCCACATTCACGAACTCGTCTGAACTCACCACAGCCGGGAAGCGCCGCCACAGTCACTCTGAGAGCGACGAAGGCGCAGACTATCCCGAAGACCACAATACAGGGCGGTCGAACCGCCACATAGCGAAGCGCAGGCGCAGAACAGACGGGACAATGCGCCTTGACAACGACGCCTCAAAACGATCACGCTCACCCTCACAGTCCTACACCAACGGATCAACCCGCTCGTCAGGGCCCAGATCACCACTGGGCAAAGTAGCAAATGGAGACTCGCATACCCGAGCAGAGAGCAACGGCTCGTACACAAATGGAGGCTCGGTAGTAAATGGCAACGCAGTATCTCAGACCTTCTATGGGCACGACCGGGAAGAGGTCACGCGAATACTGATTCAAAGTCTGACGGATCTAGGCTATCATGGAGCTGCAGGTGCACTTTGCAAAGAGAGCGGTTTTCAGCTGGAAGGGCCAACAGTGGCGTCATTTCGCAGCGCAGTATTGAATGGAGACTGGGTTGAGGCAGAAGAACTATTGTTCGGCACGACTATATACGATGGCGGTGGCGTAGGTCTTGACCAGTCGTATGGAAAGTCATGGTCAAAGTCGCGATCAAGACCGAGCTCGCAGCACATTGGAGGCCTGACGCTGGCCGAGGGCGCCAATCGAGAGGAAATGCTGTTTTGGATGAAGCAACAAAAGTATCTGGAATTGCTTGAACGGAGGGAATTGGGCAAAGCGCTTGCAGTACTTCGGCAGGAGCTTACGCCGCTGCGTCAAGATGTTGGCAGATTGCATACGCTCTCAAGGTGAGCCTCTTCTTTGCACAAATCTGTGGCAGGCTACTGACAATATCAAGCTTGATGATGTGTCAATCTGCCGAAGACCTGAGGAACCAAGCACATTGGGACGGGTCACGAGGCGAGTCACGAACGATACTGCTCTCAGAACTCTCAAGTAAGCATAATTTGCTCCGATTCTGCTGTTTCTCTTGCTAATACTGGTTTAGAATCGATATCACCTAGTGTCATGATACCTGAACATCGATTATCAGTACTTCTGGACGAAGTCAAGGACAGCTGGATTGCGAATTGCCTCTACCATAATACTGCGGCTTCCCCATCATTGTATCTCGACCATAACTGCGAGAGAGACGACTTCCCAACCAAAACCGTACTCGAGCTGAACAACCACAAAGATGAAGTGTGGTTCTTGCAATATTCGAATGACGGCACGATGCTCGCATCAACAAGTAAAGATACAACCATCTTCATCTATGATACCAAGACGTACAAGGTGCTGTACCACCTTACCGAACACGAAGGCTCAGGCGTGACACACCTGGCGTGGAGTCCAGATGATACGAAGATCGTCACATGTTGTTCACATCCCGAGAACTCGGCACGAATTTGGGATGTCAAGGTATGCCAATACGCCCATTGAATGACGACAGAGCTGACTGAGCTAGACTGGCTTGTGTGTACGGCACATCAGCGACTTCACATACCCATGCACAACGGCCGCATGGGCGCCATCCGGAAAGCACGTCATCATCGGATCTCAAGACGATAAGATGGGCTGCGGAGTCTGGGATGCTGAGGGTCGACAGATCCACAACTTCTGCGAGGACGGCTCGAAACTTCGCACAAACGACCTAGCAATATCGCCGAATGGCGAGCGACTGGTCGTGGTATCAGAAAGCTCAATAGTCGTCTTTGACTTCAGAAGCTACGAGAAAATATGTGAATGGCAACTAGACGACGCGAAGCTCACAAGTGTCACCATTAGCCAGGACTCACGTCACATGCTCATAAGTATGAATCCGGACAAGATCAAGCTTATGGAGATTGAGACTGGGGACGTTATTCAAAGGTTCGAGGCGCATCAGCAGAGGGAATTCATCATTCGATCAGTGTTCGGAGGTGCTGATGAGAATTTTGTAGTCAGTGGTAGCGAAGGTGAGTCCGAACCAGTCAATATCGCCCCCAGAATTCCAGCTAACTACCCTGCACAGACTCGAGAATATACATTTGGAGATCTAACGGCCTCCTCATCGAAGCTCTCGACGCACACGTGGGATGCGTCAACAGCATAGCATGGCATCCCAAGGACCCCACCGTCTTCGCCTCCGCAGGCGACGACCACAAAGTCAGGATCTGGAAACCGGCAAGCGCTGCACCGATAGCATCGAGTAGTGGAATAAGCAATGGGTATGGACAGTAGCCTCGGCTGTGCTCAGAAATCAGCAGCTTGTCGACATCATCGGACGAATCGACAGCGCGCCTCGAGGGAAGTCTTTTCGCAGCCCTCTTCGAAGAGATTGGTTCCGGGTGACGCACATTCACTGCATCACTCGGAATCAGCTTTCTCGTAATTTGCATTTATCGGCGTAGAGGACTGGCATGGTTTGGCTTTGCATGGGTGTCTATTTTTTGCATGCATGAGGAGAGTGGCGACTTCACTCCTGCTTTGGTGGGGTTGGGATGTTATTTGTTATCACCACATTACGAATTGTATATCGAGTATGTAGTTTGGCTAGAGATGCTCCAGTCCTTGGGAAGAAGATTGATTCCACATTGGCGTGACTTGGTGTATCGACTTTGAACTTGCGGGAAACTGCGCCAACCTTGAAACTTCCCTACATCAATCCAATGTCATTACCACTTTCCCTCCCTGCTTTCCCTCCCTGCTTTCCCTCCCTGCTTTCCCTCCC